>OMOV01089027.1:4091-19602 GCA_900312565.1 Beryx splendens | reverse complement strand
TTTACCTTTGGATTATTCAGCCTTGTTTTGAACTTAACTGAGAAAAGGTTTTAATAAAGAATAAAGGCAAAAGTCCAAAACAAGGCTGAATAATCCAAAGGTAAACTAAAACAGGCCGACAGGCTAAAAGGCAAAAACAAACATAGTCCAGGGTAGGTAGACAGGAAGACAAGACTTACAGAAAACACAGGAACACAGGGAACATCGGGAACATGTATGACGAACTGACAAAGAACATTCACAAACACAGACCATAAATACAGACAAGGACTAATGAGAACAAATGAGGAACACCTGGTAGAACGGGGGAGAGTCCGGGAGCTGATAGGCAGAGAGCAGGCAGGTAATTGGGGAGACAAGGAACAAGACTAATGGCTGATGGCAGTCAGACAGGTGTGTGAGTGAGCAAAGGGAGGGAAAAGTCCAAGGACAACTGATGGCTGGCAGAACTGGGGAGTGGTGCTGAAGACACGAGGGCAGACAGGGACAGACAGAGACAGATCATGACTCATGCAGACATTTTCTGCTGTGAGTAGTTTTAATTTTCAGCTGACACTTAACCATGACCAAAACTTTACCTTAACCAGAGTTTCAGTTGCCTAAACCCAACCCTAACCTTAACAGAAGTTGTGTTAGTTGCCTAACCTTAACCATAACCATAACCATAACCATAACCCTATAGTATAGTATGCATCATTGCATAGGTATAGTACAAATCAAGGGTGCATAACTTTTTCATAAAATATCATATTGTATGAATTATGACATTGACCCTTGTGGAATGGCCTGACTGATCTCAAGAAAGTTTGATTTAATGCCATCAGCATCAATTGTCTGAGTCCTTCCAGAGATAGAACCAGTTATTGGTAAAAATGATCCAAACCAATAGAGAGCAACTTCTTCAGTAAAGCATTACTGTCAACAGTATCAGTGCCTTTGATAAGTCAATAAATAGGAGAACACAATGTTGTTTTTATCTAGGTTTGTTGTTTGTATCTAGGTTTGTTGTTTGTATCTGGGTTTGTTGCATTCAACACAAGGCTTGCAGCTATTGCTTTGCTGTGGCCTGGTCTAAACCCTGATTGTTGTAACTGTAGGACACTATTCACTTCTAGAAGTGCACACAGAGAGTTTTGAAATTGGAAGATGTTGTTTAAGTCGCTTATATTACCACCCTTGTGTAGAAAACAGCACAACTTGTGCTGTTTTCCATCCTGGCACTGTTTCCCATGGCCTCGCAATACCAGAGATGTTTTTCTCTACCCTGAAATGGCTCTGAAGAACAATCCACAGTTTTACTGTATGTGCTTATTATAGCAAGTTCTACATTTCATAATCACTTTATTTCTTTTGGAGCAGTGATCAGCAATCATGCTTAGAACAGTTTGTATGATAATTACATGATGATGATTGCACAGTTGTTTTGTCATCTGCAATAGATTGCTTCTTTACCCTGGTAAGTAAGATGAAATATGGCAGGGTCATAGTCCAGTTGACAAGCAGGGACCCACATAGCACACAAAGCAGGGAGAATTCTCCAAGCCACCGTAACTTTCAATTAGTAAACAATGTTGTAGTTGTTTTTTTGTTTGTTTATTTGATTTTTAAGAAAAAGTAGCACATACTGTAGGTGCAGTGGCGCTCTGGAAGTGAACTTGTCCTCTTACCCAAACCATAAGTTCTTTCTGGATTTTCTCTTCTGACCACTATGAATGTCACTGACAACAAAAAAAAGTCTAACTGTGGGATCCTCTCAGTGTTATATTCATGAAGATCCCCAGCCAGTGTCACTGCACATCACCTATACAGTCAAAACCACATTTGATGTCATATAAGTGATGTATTTGATGGCACTGATTTTTGTTGTTGTTTCTTTTTTCAAGAGGTAATTGTCACAAATTATATAGAGCTATTACCAAAGGCAGGATGATTTAAATATATTGCTGTTTACTGCTGCATGATCAAATTTGGGTCCCGATGCAGCAGTTCAGAAGCAATGCTTTGAAAGATACTGAAAGAGGTTCTTTATAAAATTAGGCAGTAAAACATAGCAATTTAAATATAAATTAAGATGTGTATATTCATTTTAAGTAATTTGTTTTGCTTATTTATGTGTTGTTCCATTTTTCTGCCTTTAGCTAGTGTATCATGATTTCAAGAGTGTGATCAGTGCCATTGAAGACCAGCCAAAGACAACGAAAACCATTTCTTTGCCAGCTTTTGGCTGCTAAAATATTTGTCTCACCCATTTACTTGGTGTAGCTGCTTTTGCTTTTTTTCCTTCTCTTTTTTATAAATCAAAGCAATATCTCTCCATGCCACCAAGACTACCATCTCGGTTGTTTGTGGCTGCATCCAGGCTACATGTTCCTTTGTTTTATCGCTCTGATCCTCCTACGCACCTAATTACTTTCTGCCTTCCATCTTTTAACAGGAGTTATCTAATGGAAACATTAGCAATCAAACGAGACTCTGGAGCGCACACTCCCAGCTGCAGGTGTGCTTCTCATTGAATGCTGATGAGCCGTTAAACTATCTGAAACATCACAATTTAAACTGCAATTTAAAAAGGCTTCACCTGATTACATGTTATCTAAAGTGACCTTTACCTTGTTGGTATCAGATACTATTATTGTCCATTGAAATATTCGATTTGCTGTTTATTCTGCTAAAATCAAGATTATATCCTCCTGTCCTCCTGTCCTTCATTGAATATCACCAGGTTCCAATCAGCCTGAGGGTGAAATACTGGCTTGTCTAATGAAGATATTGATCATTTTGTTTTTCCCAATTATTCATCATTGCTCATACTTCTTTGTTTCACTTTGTCTAGCATGTCAGCAGTGACTGTCAGCTTCAATAAAGTCCATTTTTGAATTGATATGACATCACCTTAGTAATCATAGACATTGGTGGGGAGTTTGCCTCACTATTCCCTCGATTGAATGGGTAGCATACTGTATAGGGATTGAAGAAATGAATTTGTTAGGGAGGAATTGAGGAAAAACCCCAGCTCATGTCTTGGTTCTGGCTAACTTATTAGATGAATGAGTCTGAACTGGAGCCTGTTGAGGTTTGATGTGATTTCCCCTGTGACCAGGCCAAACCATTTTTATTGCTGTGACAAACCCAGCCTGGACACGTTCTGCAGAACCTATGACCTTCAAATAGCAAAGAAAAAAGTTTGAAAGTAGCCCTAAGACTGGTGCTGCTCCTGACATAAGCTAGTATCATGACTAATAGGATTTCTGTTGAAGCGTACAGCATGCATGGTTTGTTCACAAAGAAGAGCGCCGCATGTGTGAAGCATTTATAGGCCCATTGTTGAGGGTTTCAAGATGATACAAGATATTTTGAAGGGTTAGTTCTTTTCTGGTTGCATGCCTGACTCCTCTGTGGAATAGTGAGTTGTTTGGTTTGGTATTTGTCTATTCAGATAAATCTCAGCGGGTTTGTAAAGCTTTTGGTGTTCAAGATCGCAAGAATTGAGAATTTATGTGGTACCATCTGTTTTCTTTACTGTATAGAAGAGGCATGTCAAGTCCAGTCCCTCTCTTTCTTTCATCTGAGCAATGTTGATTTTACAATTATTTAAAAAAAAAACACTCTCTGTATGTGTGTGTTTACAGTTAAAGGGCAGCTTACCAGAATTTTTGAGTTGAAGGACAATCTTGTAATAATAATCTGCTTCTTGCAGTGTATTTTGATTATTCAGTTTATTGCAGTAAAATGTGTGATTTCTGCTGTCAGTTTTTTCAAGAATGAGGATATTGCTGTTGTAACCATGGGAATTGAAGACCCTTGCTGGGAACAGTTCATTTTGGAAAAAACCAAACCCAAAAAACACATAATAAATACGAATCTTATTATATGCGAGTAATAAAAAAACAAAAAACAAAAACAAGAACAAACAAAAAAACGAAGAAAAATCCTCCAGAGATTGATAATTATACCATTCTTATGGTTTTGGCTTCACCAAATGAAAAATATTGTGCTGTATCTATTTATTCAAGACTAGACAGACTGGAGCTGTGGATCAAGTCTTTTTTAATAATCTATATTAATATAGTATCTCATAGCTGTGGTTTTAGTTTGTCTAAAATACAAATACATTAGGCATACATGGTATTGGAAGACAAGCAGCTCTCTCTTGGTATGTTTATCTGACATCTGAAGGGAGAGACTGTAAGAGTGAGCTACGCTGAGCTAACAGAGACTTCACTGATGGATTCCAGTAGGGGGGGAAGAGAGAAAATGTCACTGTGCAATTATATTCCAGAGAAGTTAATGGGAAAAAATGTTCCATGCCTTTTAAAACAAATGATATCATCATACAGACTACAGAAACGGATAAATACAAAAATAGAACTGTATTAACCTCTCCAGTCTCCACTATATTTATCATGACACTTAAATCAGACCACTGATGAATTTGTAACATTCACAATGGATTCCAATGCATAAATATACTGTGATAAAAACTTGCCACATACAGTAGTGTCCACGATGAAAACCAAGGTTAATTGTGGAATTAGCCAGTGTCCTTGTATACCTTTTATTTTAGAGTGAATACTTGTCAGTGGTGAAGACTTTGCACTCCATATGCTGCTGTTCTGGGCTCATAAGAATTTGCTAATGGGTTTTTTCAAAAGAGCTGCTAAGTGTCTCTTTAGTCTACCATAACAGAGCCTGTTGTAACTCTTGAAACTAGATGCTCTCTGACTGACAATCTGTCTCAGTCATCTGGGCAACTTCACAGTCTCTAACTGTCTCCAAGCTCAGCTCAAATCTGATTCATTCTCCTCCCACTGCTACAGTTGTGAATGCATCCAAAGCCAACGTGTACGTTCTGAGACAACAAATTGTTCTCAAGACAAAAATAGGCTAATAAAAGCTATGCACAAAAATCACAGTGGCAAAATATTTTCTCCAAAGACTGTCTCCAAACAAACAATTCAAACTGAATAGACCCTTGAGTGAATTTAATGTGAGACATAGCCTTTTTTTTTTTAGAGGTGGGTGTTTTACTGTCATATTTAAATTACCGTCATATCCTAGAGTATAGATGGTCAGATAGCATGGTAATAAAATTAATAGATTTATTTTCTAGCCTATGCTGCTCAGTCTGATCTCACATTTCAACACTATAGGCAGCTATAAGTACCAGAACATTTTCATCTGTGGCACAATCCCACTTATCAAAGTAGATAGTAATAAAAAGTACACATGGATCTCGTTCAGCTGTATCTCTCCTCGGCCACCCTAGAGTTAAGCACTGAATGTGTATGTTTAGAAATGAAACATACATTATTAGGCTGGTATTAGTTTAGAGAGTGCAAGAGGCAAAATCTCATTCTAATGCAGTAGGCAATTTGTTAAGCCATGGAGTAAATTAGCTCTCTATCTGCCAGCAGGAGCCGGTCCCTCTGGAGCTGGGTCCCCTCATTTAAACTGCCACTGAAGTCCCAGTGTAGGACACACTCTTGGGACTCACACAGGCCCAGCTAAATATTTCATATGGTACACTAGTGCCCAAATCAGCCAGTGAGCATTTTCACTCATTACATCATCTCATCTCATCCTCAAGAGCTCATCCTCATCTCGCTGGGTTTTTGGTTCGATTTACAGCGCAGCATCATTTGTTTCTTTTTTTGGCAGGATCAAAGCACCAGTTCACTTTGGTTTGTATAGTTTAGCAGAGCTTGTAATTGTCCTGTGTTCAAAACAAGTTCTCCAGATAACACTCCCAACATGTGTTTTAGTCCCACATAACGCCGCTTTTACTTGCTCCCTTCAGTAAACCTAATAGAATTGTAAATATTATGAGTTGCGGCATTTCATTAAAATACCCTCCATTGCTTGTCTCCACTCACCCAGCCTTGTGCTCTAGCCAAAAGGCAGGGAAAAAAACAAACAAAAAAGGCTATGGTTCAGCATGTTTACTTTCCAGCTTATTACACATACTGTTAAGTCATTCACCATGTGAGCAGTGCAGCGTGTTTGCATAAGAGAGCTTATGTTTTACACAAGTTAGAACCGGTGCAGCGTCACATTAATGGATAGATGGAATTATTTGTTGAGAAGTGTTTTTAGCTGCTGTTATTTAGAATATATGCCTGACCACCAGGTATAGTCTTCCTTTTTACCATTTTTAAAATGATATAATGACATCACTAATACCTGATTTTCTATGACTTTTTGCAAAACAATCCTTTCAATTCTACTTTGTGTTGGACTGTGTCTTGAGGTGGTTCACTTAGGAGGAGAATACATACTTAAAGAAGAAGTTGTTTGGGGAAAAGAGTGTTTTCCATTTCTTTTTGCTTGTGTATGGTTTTTGTTTTTGCATGCATTTTCTAACATGCTCCCATTATTCCAACAAACACAGAACCCCTGTGTTGTAGCTGCTTGGGTCCTTCACAATTACCACCAACATCTATTTCAGCCTGTCCGTCCAGCTGTTGTGCTTAGAGATCATATTATTCTTTGCCAATCCCTTTTCTTACAGTGGTTGGACAAATGTGTGACCACAGCTCACACTGAAGAAAAAAGTAGTAACAACTAAAGAATTGGAATTGGAGGTGCTTTTGTTTGCCAGCTATAACAGGTGCAAAGGGAATTTTGTTTGGTAAATTGGTGGTGACACATTACGTGAAAGTTACACAGTGCAGGACTGACACATTAGGTACAGGGCAAAAGGTAGCAGGATCAGAACAGGTCCAACTTGTGAATGCCATGAGATATTGTTAGTGCAATAAAGTGTCAAGGATCCATTCTTTTCTTTTTTTCGACCTCAAAGTAAGAATTATTTTCTAAATACATGCATCTGAACTTCAAACAAGCTCTGGCAGAATTCAAACTTGGTGCTTTTCTATATCTGTATTTATAGCTGTGCTACCCAGGGCCCAGAGTACAAAAATGACAAGTAGACAAAACACAATTGGCCATATAAGAACATAAAACCTCTCAGGGAATGAATGAGAGTTTTCAAATGGCAATAAAAAGTGGATTAATTTGCTAAGTGCTACTTTGTTGTTGCAGTCTCTCTAGTGAAGTTACTGTCAACACTGCTCAGTCACCATGCCATGCCTCGCACTGTGTTGCTCAATCTCTTTCTTTCATTTGATCCCGGGCAGTGATCACAGAAAAATGATCAGATGCCTCTGAGCTCAGTGCTATCCTTCCCTCTCAGGGTCACGGAGCCATGGGGCAGGCAGTGAAGGTGACACTGTGCCACCACCTTGCACCCTGCATTCCCCAGGCTGTGTGGAATTGATATTCCTCAGGATCCCCAGCCAGTTGCAGAAGTGGAAGCCTCCTGCTGACTGCAGAAAATGTACTTGACATGGCTCAGAAGGATGGCAAGTGTTCCAGTCCTGCAACATATGATGTGCTTTAAGCGCAACATCCTCTCTGGCTTGTGTTTTGTTGTTCAAGTGGATGAGTGTCTCGAATCTATATATAAAGCATTGGAGCTGCCACTGGAACATCTGCTTGCAAAAGAGCTTGTAGTCTAAACTTGAGTGAAAGAGAATCAGTTTAAACTAAAGGAACCAGTAAAAACATAACCTAAGACATCTCCTAACACTGTGATCATTCTCCAAAGCATGTCTTAAGTGGGTTTTTTCACTTGTTATCTTGCCATGCGATGCGAGTGAAGAGCTCTGCTGGAACTATTATTTTCTTTTGCTACATGAAACACTTTTAACCTTACCTATTCAGTAATTGTAGGTTATGCAATTTTGTCTAATGAAAGTCTTGACATGCTCAGAGTTTGTCTAATATTACAACTTGCCAGTCTGGAGATATTCTCCCTCAGACAAGAGAAAAGGTCAAATTCTCAGCACCTTAGGCAACGTGTGTTCAGTGATTCGTAACAGGGGAGAGATCACTGACAAAGTCCTCTATCAGTTCCACCTAACTAAAAGAGTAAAGAGCTCTCCAGTTAGACCTGTTTAATGAGAAAACTTGATTGAAATCAGCTGAGACCAGGCTTGCTATTGATTTGTGGAGGGGGTAGCCTACGATGGACTGGTAGCGAGGCATGTATTGGAGAAAAATGGTACGTCCTTTCATCTGTCCACTTCATGCAGTATGTATCCACTATCACTCACTAAAAAATAGCAACCGCTAACAGCCAGTTTCATCGAATCAGACCCATACATTCATGAATGGAAAGCAATCTCAGTATCTTGTTTATTTGCCTGTGGGTGGTGTATTTATATCTTGTTTTTGAAAAAATCCATCTGAGCAATTCTCATAGCAGTCGACTGATAATTGCATCAATTAGTAATGATAAAGAAACACAAAAGCAATGAACGAGCTCTCAACAATACATGATGGAGACTTTTCACAGAGCAAGATAGATGGGCATGGTTTTCCTTGGTCCATTAGCAGTGATATCAGCCCAAGATTTAAGACCTTTTCTTGGAGGCTATTGATGGCTGAATCGGGGTAGTATTTGTCAGGAGAAAGGATGAAAGAATGTGAGAGAGAGGAAAAAAATATGGCTTTTCACATCTAGCTTAAGGGAGCTCTAGCCAATGGAAGATTTCTTTTGTAGGGTAAACAGGATGGTTTTAGATTCAAATCTAGCTTTGCAGCCAAGGAGGAGGGATGATTGGCTGACCAGCCTGCGGTGCTGTGAAAAGCCATTTCTACAGGCCAGCTACTTTTGCATCAGAAAAACAACTTCGAGAGATTAAAGGATTATTTAGTAAAGGAAGAACTGTCATTTAACATATTCAGCACATTAAAGATGTATATGGCTGTATGTATATTTAAAATATATCACAAATAGATAAATATAATTTGAATATATTACAGGTTCCATGAATGTTATCACTGACACTCACAAGCCTGCAGAAATGCTTTGCTTTGCAGTCCTTCACATACACACCTACCGATATCTATTGTTTTAATTGGTGATTACTATTATAATTGGCTATTTGAACTGGGGACTGGCCATCATCTGCACCCGATGAATATAGATTTCTGTGTGACAATCTTAGATTAGATTAGATTATTGACTGTACTCGTCCTACTAATCACAAATGTCCTGAGGAATCATCCTGATTGATCAATTTCTGACCAATGTGCTGCATATATTTTCAGCTGTAGGTGTATTTTCCAAAGACTGAATGATCCCTGTGTTATTACAGCAGTCAATAACATAAAAATTCCTAGCACCATACCACATATAATTCAAAAATGTAACATGAAGTACTTCGTTGAACAAGGATTTTTGCATGATTTGTTGAATCTGCGTGGAAATTCTTTTATGATAGTTTTATCATTTACACCTATACATATAGGTACAGAGTGAAGGTGATAATGCATGTTTACTCCTGAATTGTTTGGACTTTATTGCTGAATCATTATGTTGCCTTTTTATTCTCACTGTTTTGAATAACTACAGGCCCAGATTTTGGCCAAGATCCTTGAATTGCTGACTAGTGAACATCTGAAAAAATTCTTATATGATTGCGATATTCAATCTGAGCACCAGTCTGCCTTTAGAGAGTATACAGTTATTGTCTTAAAGATGGTAAATGATATCACTGATGCTCTTGACAGTATAACTTCTTGCATAGCCCTTTTCATTGATCTGTTATGCTATCCTAAACCTGAGAATGCCTAGCATATGTCTATCTGATCTTCCTGTTGATTTATGAATTATCTCTCTGGAGGAATTCAGTGTGTTTACCTTGATGGTATTTCCTGAAGCTCACCGAATGTCATGGTGTGCCCCAAGGATCAGTTTTAGGTCCACTTTTGTTCTATATCAATAACCTTGGCCATAATGTACAGTAGCTAATGCTCAATTCCATTTCTATGCTGATGACACTCATTTATGGCTGTACACACACTCTTAATCAGGCTCGTTTGTATATCAGCTGAAAGTTATTCTAAATGCAGATAAAACTAAGCTAACGGCATTCACAAACACCAAAAACAGCTATTATGCCGAATTGTTACCATGCATTGTAAACAGATTATGTTTTTTGTGCATTTTAATTGATATTTGTCTCTCTTTTACACCTCACATAGATGATTTCTTTTTAAAAGACTGAAACCAGGGTTTTATTTTAGAAATAAGATGTTTCTCATTTGACGCCAGGAAAGATTGGTGCAGACGCTTTTTTACCCCTGATTCATTGTGGAGATTCTATTCAAATGAATGCATCAAGTCATTTTCGTATGCTGGACTCAATCTATGATGAAACTTACGGTTTGTTACTGGCTTGAAATCAGTTACTCATCACTGCATCTTGTATGCTGGAGTTGGCTGGCCCTCTGTCTCCTCTCGTAGACAAAGTTATTGGTATAGTTTTTCATTTGTAAGTCCATTGTTGGCCTGCTTCCTTCCTATCTCTGCAATTACATTTGTCAAAAGTCTGGTGGAAGTTACTGCCTACAGGTACGTTCACATGACTCGCTCCTATTGTCTGTGCCCAAAGTCCGTGCAGAGCTGGGTAAAAGGGCTTTCAAATACCCTTCCCCTTCTACCTCCTACAAAATGATTTAAAATTGGATCACCTAGTGCCACTTGGGGAATTTAAAAACCTCATGAAGGGCCTTAAGGCAAATTCCTTTTTAAACTGTTCCTGCTTTTTGTAGGCTACACTGAGTTTCATCCTGCCTTTTACTGACAATATACTGACTTTTATATTTCTAATCTGTAATTTGGTATGTCAGTGTTTTTGGATTTATGTACCGTTTTTATTTTTGCTGTTTTGGCCAGGTCTCTCTCGTAAAAGATATTGTTAATCTCAACGGAACTTCCTGGTTAAATAAAATAAAATAAATTAAATAAATGTAATAAAAAACTCAGAATTGAGGATAAACAAACAGTAAACATGTTGTCCCCTAACAATTATGGACCAATGAGTAATAATTAAAGTTTCCATTAAGCAGAAGATACAAGTCTTAATTTAGAGTAATTCTGATATTAGCAGATTATTGGTAACTTGTTTCTCATGACGAATTGCCCATATGTACAAAATGACATGATGGTAACTGAAAAAAGGCAGCAGAAATCCTTGTTCAAGGTTTTCTTGCTGAAGCACTCCCTTAGGCCAGCGTGATTCTGCCAATGTTCTCCCCAGTATGTGTGTATATACTGTATATATATCACTAGTTTCTATATTAACTCAATGAAATTGTTCATTTAATGAATATATATTGGAGATTGGGGCATATTTCCAGTTCTAAATATGCTGGTGTTGTTGTCAAGTGTTCTTGCAGGCTCGGCCTCTGTGCTTTTGCTCTGTGTGTTTTTGAGGACAAGGACAAGCTGCGGTTAAAGGTTGATTATAATTGATTTTCAATCAATGATAAATGTTGTACGGTGCAAAATTACCATGTAGATACTTACATGATAGTCGATATTAGTGTGCCATGCTGATAGTATAATTTTGTGCATTGGCAGATGAGATCTAGAGGAGATGCAGGACACTTTCAATAACAGCATTCGTGTGTCTACCTGCTTAGTGTGTCAAGTGTTTGTATTTTTCAGTGTAAATATGTGTGCATAGGGCTTGGGTTGTGTCTATTTTTCCAATCCCTGGATTGATTCAGCTGTAATAGCTGTATATTAATGTTGTAGATATGTATCGTTACATGGAAGGAGGAGGGTGTTTCCCAGGATGTAGTTTGCCTAGACAGAGGTAGGTCTAGCCAGTACCACCTGGAAGTTATGCTCTCCCAGCTCTTCTCTAATGAGCACCCTCCAAGGATACACTAGTGGAGAGAGAGAAACTTTGCTTTTGCATCCACCTTCTACAGCTTCCTCATTAGGCCAGCCTAGTCCTGTCTGCCCCTGAGACACAGAGCCATACTGGGTGACTCTGAGGTCATCACAGGATCCCCTGAGGTTGCCAAGAACTGAATGACAGCTTTCCAGAAAAGGTGGCCCAGGGAGAGGATATATGCCCTCAAGCTAAGCCAAAACAATGAGGGAATTAAGGCTTTCCTGAATTGCTTTCCCCATCACCTTTCGTTGGACTGACAGCAGTCTCAGAAAGCACTGCAAATAGGTAAAGACATCTGTGACCTTTAAATAGTATTATAAGCAGCCTAGGATAGTGTAATACTGCAGAAAGTGAATTCATCTTAATTACAATGCCGTTACTAACGTACAAACAATTTGTTGTGTATTTTCAACAGCATAATGCAGTCGGTTGAGTTTAATTACATTTCTTGGAATATGTGTATGTCATAACACAGTACATCAGTTTGAAGTTAAACTGTGCGACAAAATGAACTGGGTATGCGTACATGATGTTCCCAGTTGTTTCATGCCATCATTTCTTGCGAGCATCTTCTCACTAATGATGTCTGACATGGGACAGGTTGAAAGATAAAGGTTAATCACGCTGAATCCCAGTGTTAAAAGACCCAACCATATCCTTTTCTGCAGTGCTGTCCTTTGAATTCCAAAATAGTACCTGCAGCTACCTGCTTCCCTCTATAATTGCTTGGCAGGAAGGTAATGTTTCAGGACAAAGTATAGATACAGGATCTTTTCTTTCTGATGTCTGTAATGGCTTCAGTGTTTAAGGCATTTGCTGACAAGGTGGCCCAATAATTTCTCTTGGTCATTCAGTGTTTCTCCTAACATTGTCTAGGCAAGATGTTGTTGTACATCCAATGAAATACTTTATTCATGATCATCAATGTTCAGTTGATAATTGCACTGTATGTTCTCACATTGCACTCAAATGCATGCACTGGTTACCCATACTGACAGGTTCTGTACTTAACCAAACCATTCTTGCATTGTTACACACTCTAATTATATTACCACAGCATCAGCGATGGTAGCCTATTGTGTTTGTATGAATGCCTATTATTATTAGCCCCGCGACAGCAGGGGCTCTATGGATCGCTTTGACGGTCGGTGGCTCTGTTCACCACTTTTGGTCACGTGGGTGAAAATGTGCCGCGGGGAGTTAGACGGTAGACTCTCAATCGGGAGACCCGTGTTCGATTCCCAGCAGGGATACAGTACTTCCACAAAATTCAATGTTGCAGGGCTGTCAGACTCTTGTTTTTGCCTCAAGGACCCGTCATTTCTGTCATACATTTTTTGATTTAAAAAAAAGATCTTTTTCCTGTAAACTGCAGGTCAGAATGAGATGCAAGTACATTAATTGCGTATATGCCTTGACTTAGTTTGAGAAAAGCTAAGAGATCTGTCTGAAAATAGCCAAGTTATTAACCTATCACTTTTATAAATTTATAATTATTTATAAATTTGCACAAAGTTAAACTGACTGTAAACTTATGACGTAGTGATCAATCCACTTCTTCTAAAGAAATTCTATTAGTTAATCTGAAACATAATTTTAAAGATATCTGCCACCCCACATGTTGATACTATATGTTGAGATCTGAAGAAATACCTTTTGTGTTGTGACAATAACAAAGATTCAACTACCCAAAATGAGGCAGTCAGGGAACTCATGCATTCTTTGTCATACTATGGTAACCTGTTCATTGCTGCTGCTATCAGTTATATTTACAATATATACGCCAGAATATTTATACTACCAAAGCAACTGTATACAACAGTTTTGAAAGTGCATGTTTACTGTCACAAGTGCGCTGAGATGCCAGTAACTGAGATGAAAATAGTACCACTGGGTGTCATAGACAGCAGCCAGGACAGAAGGTAGCCTAATTGATAGATAATTTCTACATGTATTTGGTGCTGTCTAAATTGTCTGAAGACCTGAAGGCATAATGACTTCCATCATTTGCAAATTAAATTAGCAAATTAATACACGCCACCAGAATTTAGTGTCATTCATCTCTTTTCAGTTTGTGTCTTCTATAAATGGAAATTTATAGACGCAATATTTACAGTCATAAATGTCAGGAAAGTTTTCTGCATTTACATTTATTCACTTTAGGAAACTCAATCAAAATGGATATTTGCAAGGCATAAATATTAAGTCAAGCTGTTTCAACAAAGATTGCTCACTTAACACTGGCAGGTGCCTACTAGCTTACAATTCAAAATGATGTCAATAATCAGAAAGCAATAATCATAAATAATGTTGTTGTGTCTAAAGAAAAGTTCACTGATTGAATTTTCTCAGTGTATAATGTGTTTTGGTGGTTTAACACGATTATATCAAATTTTAGACTTCTTTAAGAACTGCAACATTCAGTAAGGATAGCCACAGAGACTAACTACACGGGAAGTAAAACAACATTTACACTTTCAAGACATATACATATAATTCAAAATATAAATATATTATCCAAAATTTTGCGCCACTTAACTCGACACCACGAATGGCATTAAAGCTCTCCAAGGGAAGTATCAACTGTCAGTCAATTGCAGTGTCACTAAAGAAAATTGGGAGGGATGTTTATTTGAGCTGTAGTTCCTAAATGCCTGAAGTGCCTGTCGACTTATCCACATTTAAGCCGTCCTGTTCAGCAGTCTACATAATGGAGGGAGGGTACACTGAGTGAGTGAGAGTGACCTCTTAACAGAGAATGACTTAGCGGGAGGAACTCTACTGTGTCAGTACTCCCAGTGCAATCCATCACATACATGTCACAGAGCTGCAGACGTTCATGAAATGTGTCTCTACTATATTATGTGAAGTATGATACATGGTGTCATCCCTCTGTTTTAAGTATTATTATTATCCCTCCCTGATATCAAGTCTGTGTCTTGGGATCGTTGTTTTATTTGAACTGGATATAAAAGAACACGTATTAAGAATTAGAAGTGAGGCTCCACTCGCACTCTGTTTCTCTTATATATCTCAGTATAAAGTTTTCACGTTTAAGCACCGGTCTAACAGTGCAGGCTTTGTTGCTGGACCAAATGCCTTGGATTTCAGACTATACTGTAGTTTTGGAAGGTAGCGGTGATCCACACAGCATACCTCAATTTGCCATTGACCTGCAGCTCACAGACTCATTGGAGATACAGTGTAATATCACCATTCACCACCTGCCAGCAGCAGGCCTCCCATTCACACTGAGTGTGAGGTTGAGGCAAGCCACCCAAGGCTATGGCCACATTGATTACCGCTGGCCTTGCAGGGATTTGTGATTCAGACTCCATCAACTGTTTAAACCGTGGTAAGACTGCAATTGAGCTGGCACTAGACCGGTTGGGTTCCGCTGCCTTGTCTTGCTGTGTGAAGAAGGGAAAGGCTATACTGAACAAAAATGAACTGATAAACTTAGATGAACAGATCTGAACGGAGCTGAGCTGAACTGATCTGCATCTCAAGCGTCTTGACTGTGTAGTCTCTTGCCATCTCTCTTTCTCTCTCTGTGTGTGTGTGTGTGTGTGTGTGTGTGTGTGTGTGCATGTGTGTGTGTGCGTGTGTGTGTGTGTGTGTGTGTGTGTGTGCACGGTGTTATGAATGTCAATGACTGAGTGCATGGCTAATTTTGATGTTCTTGTGCATGTGTTTGAACGCGTGTGTGAGTGTGTGTAATTTGCCTCTTGTTGGATGAAACGGGCTATATTTGTGTG
>OMOV01089022.1:0-13676 GCA_900312565.1 Beryx splendens | reverse complement strand
CCCGTGTTTCAACAGCTTCGTGTCCAACGTCAACTCGCTGCTGGCGGGGAGCGGCGGCACCGACGGCCCCAGAGGCGGGGAGAGAGACTTCGGGTCCGGGTCGCATCTCGGAGGTTTGTCTCAGAGCAGAGAGGGCATGTCCGGACTTGGCTCCTACTCGCCCACTTTAATCGCTCCTCTGAACTCTGACAACAACAGAATGAACTATTACACATCAGTGCAAAGCCTGTCCAACCCGCTCTCCAACCACTTTAGTGTTAATAACCTCATATACAGTCGGGAAGGGACAGAGGTGTAGAAACATGTATGCTGTGTATATATATATATATATATATCCCTATCAGTGTTGGGCCCGTTACTGAACAAGTAATTTATTACTCACTGCAGATTCCATAGGTCATGTTATTACTCCATGGGGACAGTAATTCGTTACACTTTACGCATACTTTGCTTTTCCGTTACACAACTTCAGTCTGAGGTTGGAACAAATGTGTCTTTTTTTATTGGTAGGCCTAACTGTGATGCTATTACTGAAACTGAAACAGCAATTTATTACACTACTCGCAACTGGGAAAAGCAATAAAAAACTTGCGTTAGACCTAAAACGTATCCCAGTCTATATAGGAATTTAGGTCTGTATTGGCAATTTCATGTCATGGCTATAATAGAAACACAGCTCCATTAAGGCAGGATGTTTAGTTGTACAAAATAATTCAATTAGGCCTACCATCCGCCCATGGAGAGAGAGCCCGGACCTGCGGGTCTTGGGTAGTTTACCTGTGATTACCTGCTGTTTTTAATGGTTCATAGCTGCTTGGTTGCTATAAACCCCCATCCCCAACTCAACAGAAATTATTGTTATTATTTTCATAAGAAGAAACATTGCATGTATTTTTTGAATGAATTGTGTTCTGTGTTTTATTTAAACTCACGTCGCTGTTTGAATAAACGTCAATTATGTGAACTAGGTGTCATATTCCTCTACACTTCGTCAACTGATGAATCAGGGCTGATGGAAAATCTTCAGTTAGAATAGCTTCAGTGCAACACTGGCAAATAGCCTATGCAAAATGCAATGTATGCTTTGAGCTGCCTGTCTGTCCTATTATTCAACTGATAGCCCATCTGCTGCTTAGTTTAGTTACCAAAATCAGTTATAAGCCATAGCGTAAATTATGGTTAATTTCCTTTAATATTCCTATAATACCCCTATAGGGACTTGTAGTGGATGGTACCCAACAGTGAGTGAAGTGACCATGATGTATTTTATAGTAATTGTATTTCCAATATTATCATTACAATATCCCTATGGTATTCCTACAATATTTTAACAGGGACTCACAGCGTTTCTGTGATATTTTTATACCCTTCTAAACTTTAGGCCTATTAGTTCTTTTTCGGCTATGGACCAATTTAGGATTCTGATAAGGCATAATCTAACTGTTTTCCGTGACTATGCATGTGTGGGACAGATTTATTTACAACGATTTTCAAGTTAAATCAGGCGTTTGAATTAATCTAGATGCCCCGCTGTGCGCTCGCTCGCTCGCTCGCTCTCTCTCTCTCTCTCTCTCTCTCTCTCTCTCTCTCTCTCTCCACTGAGTTTACACAGACAGCTCGGCAAATAGGGCCTTACAAAAATTCAGATTATTCTCCCAATACAGTATTTTTGTGGTATTGCCAGAAAGCCACAAATACACCGCTTTGAATGTTTCAGAGCCTGTCAGAAAACCTGGAGTCAAGTGGCTGTAAACAGTACAGTGTGTAAGACAGAGACATTTTCCGCCTGTCACTTCCAATAGACCCGATTTCAACAAGCAATCAGACCTTTAACTTGCTTCCACGAGGTTCAGAAGTTCAGCTTTTTGTCTGGAGCGGGTTTTATTCATACTGCGCCTGTTTGATGTCAACCTGCTTGCTGAATATTCCACCTGTCTCCGTCTATTCCCAAAGTCTTGTCACGCAAAACGCTGGGAAATGTTTTCGTGTGTGTGTGTGTCTGTGTGTGTGTGAGTCCTGGTAATGGGATTTTTTTTTATTGTGAAACACTGTGGAAGAGCATCCGCTGAACAATTGACGTGAGAGCTCGACTGCCTGTAACGCGCTTTTGTGCTGCATGACACAACGGAAAGCCTGTTATTGGAGGAAAATATGAAATAGCCCATCCAATAGAAATGCTCAAGTGATTTAACACCCTGCTTCTGTCTTATTTTGAAACAATATGGAGTAGCCTACGCACGGAATCAAAGCCTGTAAATAAAAGGAAACACCCTTTAATTGGTTGAGATAATTGAATTCGCTCAGGCGCTCTGTGGTCTGGAATAAAAGAAAAATGAATTGACAAGACTTTCGTGCTCCTGGTTGGGACACAATGGAAGCTGGCAATTCAAGAGATCCCCTCCTGGGCTCAAATGAAAATATTGCGATCTGAGGATCTGGGAACAAATTATCTCCATCAGGCCACATTTTGCTCTATTATCTATGGAGCAGGGCCACGGATCAGACAAAGAGGATTTTTGTCATACTGAAGCGGGTTCTCACAGCAACACGTTTTCTGTTGAAATCCTCATCACATGCAGTGAATAGAGTATGAAGTCTTTCAAAACTGAAGGCCTTTTAATTCTTGTCCTTACAAAGTTTCTTGGTCACCCAGTTCAGTTCTTATTCTTACAAAATGCCATGGACAACCAGTGTGGAATTGTCAGGATACAATCATTTAAAGATGTAAAAAAAAATCACAAATAAATAGGATGATCCACTTAAATGATATATCTGTATTTACATAAGCTGTCTGCAAATCAGCAAACTAGAAACACAAGCTCCATCCATTTGTTTTTGCCTTCCAAGTTCTCATACAGTGATTCATCTCAGCTATCAGTTCTCAGAAAGGCGACGCTCCAGTGCCCTCTGCCTGGAGGGCACATTTACCTGGCCCCTATGAATATCAGTCAGGCCAACCTGGTCCCATACTCCTGTCTGCTGTAGCTGCTGTAGGCCCCCGGCCCCAGGGCAAGGGATAGGCCCAGCAGAATACCTCTGCATAAGGCTGGCCCCGGTCCCCACAGATGCCTAGTGGGCTAAACTCATAATGAAGGGTTTCAGGCTCACAGGGTCATCCCTCCAAAGGCAAGGTTAGCTCATAATTGAAGGACTCTGTGTTTTAGACCTGGATTATTTTAATCCTGTTTCTCTAAACAGGCCTAGATGAACCATCTCGTCAGCAAGTCATCTGAGTGGAGAGTCAGCAATATCAGGACAGGTATTCCTACATCAGCTGGTCCACTGCAATGGGTTTTACTGAGAGACACAGAGCAAATCAAACACATAGTTCAGTAAGTTCAGTACTGTTATCCTGCAAAATATTATTTAGGCACATCAAAATTAAGCCAAATAAGCACTTTTCAACCTGTTTCAAGTCTTGTATTGAGTCAGTGTAGAGGAGTTGGGAATGACACAGTGAATGGAGAGGTACTGTGTGTGCAGCAGGGCCTTGCAGCTTCAACGAGGCCTGGAGGCTCGGCAGTGTGGGGATAAGTGCAGGTAGCAGTGAGTGACATGAGCTGGAGTGATGAATCACTGGTGGATAAAGTTGCACTCACCAAGGTGAGAAACTTTACTTCCATTTGCCATTAAGGAAGATCTCCTCAACTGATAATAAGCAACTAGAACGAGGCCTGTCCCCCTCCCCCGCTCCAAAACCCTCCATGTGATTTTAAAATGTACTATGCAGGTATGCCATTGTTTTGTACATAGACTTAACAGTATATCTGCTGTAGTGACATTTATGTAATTTTAAAGCTTGTTTATATGGCACTTTGTTGGTTTGTAGGACACTGAGAATGTCAAATGAAAAGATGTGTCCAGAACCTAATCATTTTCCCATAGCCCATATAACACTGGCTTACAGACAAATGTGAGGGGTTATATGAAGAGTGAGACTGTCCGTCTGACCCCACTAAAGAACATGATAGCTCTGCCACAGAGGGTCTGATTACAGTCTGGATCTACCCTGAAATTTCACATCTGTTTGTAGCAGTCAGCGGGCATTACAGGGGTAATTTCTTATATTACAGCTCAATCTCTTGAGGAAGTTAAATATTTAAGAGAACAATATGATGACAGCTTCTGGGGAAGCCACTATACGGCGGGGTGGAGGGGGGCACCTATCTTCGCTGCACTTTAAAAGGATTATGTGTGCATGTGATAGCTGAGGATAATGTCTATCAATTGGCATGACCTGATTCGGTTTCATCATCCCCGTCCGAGGCCCATAAAAAGCCTAACGTATGGGCCGATAACGGCATGGGATCCCTGTTCTGGGCGAGCAGCCATATGGATTATTTTATACAGAACACGTCTCATCTCAGTGCAAACTGCTCGGTTGTTACCAGTACAGAGCATGTGAAAAATCTGGAGGCACCTCTCCCTACACTGTGTCATATTCACCTTCTTTTTTTTTCTCTTTTTTTTAGATTAACCTCATTTAGATCAAAATTTAGATTTGGATGTAATATTACTAATAAAATATCTAGGAACATTCCATTCCTTTCAAATTCAGTTATGCAAAATTCATGTTTTTTCCACCATACAGTTGTTTTTCTTTTGCTTTTGTGTGAAGCACCTCAACCTGGAATGCGTCCCTCCAGTCTTCGGTGACAGTAGAAACAGGACCAGGACCAGGAATTATTGGTCTAGGTGAGCACAGGAAGGGCAAGCACTTTAGAGCACACAAGGCTCGCCAGCTGAGGAACCTGCTGAAAGAGTCAAAGAGATACAAGGATTAACGGACTAGAACGAGTCCCAGTAAATCCACAGCCGGGGCCTGTCTTCACATCGTCCTGTCTGGAAAACCTATCCCCACAACAATGTAACCTATCCCCCGCTCAGTCTATTGCTGGAATATATTTTGACAATGTCTTTGTTCCCACATTAGGGAACTGTAGGCAGATAATTCTTTATCCATGACCTTTGTCATAACAAACCATGGCTGTGGTTTTACACACTGCCGGAGAACTCAGGAAGGAAGGTTCACATCAGCTGGATAGATGTTTGTAACGAGTTACGGGGCAATCTCACTCTCTTTAAGGTACCCCTCTTTTTGTGATAAAGAAAACACACAATCGTCCAATATGATAACATCTGCATATATTTTTGCACTTCAATAAATATCTGAAAAAGTGCTCGCTTCAGAAAAAAATGGTATGTTATTACATTTTTGAATTCATGAATTACACTAAAAACTAGAAGGCACTAAATAAAGTGCAAACCTCTGCCAATGCTTAACAATTCTCCAACTGGCAAAGCTGCAGCCTCCTTATCAGTTTATGTTGTTTAGCGTTTGTCTTCTGGGTTTGAATTTCTGACAAAACAGCACCTGAATACAATGCTGTTTAGCAGCCCACTTACAAATCCAGAATGTCAGACCTTCCCAACAGCACATGAATGCAGTTATGGCTAAATAACAATTGTCTTATGGTGAAAATCCCAGATAATCATCTGATTTTTGGGTAATCTGTACACAAAATTTAATCCATTCATAACTTTTGGAGACATTTTGCTAACAAACATACAGGGGTGACAACATAAAGTCCTTCCAACTTCATTGGTGAGGTAATTACTGCAGATTATTTATATTTCTATCAAGTGCAGTAATTTTAATAGAGTGAAAGACTTCTCACAAGCTCCCCAATAAATTCACTACCATTCATCACCTCCCTGAAATTCCAAACCATGACCTTATGAGAACAATATCCAGGGTTCACGGAACATCAATTTCTATGTGCAGTGCAGCAGAACAAATATCTGAGTAACGGCCAATATGTAATCATTTTAGCTCGGTCCAGGGACCGCTTTAAGCCTTGCACATGATTATGGTACATTTGACCTGTTGGCACTCACTTAAACCCATGATAGTGGTTGCTGCAGTGCCTGAATAAGTTTAGAATATTTTTTGTAACAAATTGAAGAAACCTTAAATCCTAAATTATCTGAGGAAATAAGCTGGACCAAAGTGTACAGCACTGGTATTACCGTCTATAGGAGAATGGCCTGTGTTGTGCTCCTGATGCCTTGCAGTGATACCACCCTGCTCGTAACACCTGTGACCTGTCATTGCCTCCTCTTCACAGACAGGAAGTGGTGACAGATGACAGAGGAAGTAGCTACCCCCGGGGAATCCATTTTACCCGCTGCTGCTTGGACCTTTGCTGGCAAGACGGAAGTGAAGAGATCATTCGGTACTCAGGGGATCTACAAAACAGCCACTTCTGGGACAACTTGTCAGTCATTGTCAGTAATTCTAGAGGAAGTTATCTCTCAGTGTGAACATTACATAAGATGAAGTTCCTGTTGAAACTATAGAGTAGAAGTTGCAGAAGCGGACAAGGTGAGTGCTGTTGACACTTGAAGGCAACTGGATAGAATCGCCCCTATGCATTGCTTATGAATGTGAGAGTTTCACCTGCTCTGTGAAGCAGGCTAGCATTGTTCTGCTCCAGTCCTGTGTGATGCTGGTGCATCTGCCTTGAGGAATTCCCTGGCACCCCCCTCTGGCCCCTAATGAGACCCCCTACCTCCTCCCTCTATTATGAGAGATGCATACCAATAGAGAGACAGGAGAGGGGAGACAGACTGAGCCTTGGAGATCTCTGGAACCCTCCCCGCTCTGAACCATCAAACGCGCCCCTCACAGAGAGCAAAGCAATGGGCCTGATCAAGATTTAACCCAGTTTGCTCCATGTAAGCTGCAGATGATCTATGGCTGAAGGCTCTAAATGATAGCCTTTCAAAAGGGACAGGCATGCCCCCTCCAAACGCTCCTTTTGTGCTTGCCACTAATGCCGGCCTGCACTTCAAGGCCCTGGCTCACTTCTGAGGCAGCTGCTATCATCTTAAAAAGAAGAGAGAAAGAAAGGCCCCTGTTTTAAATTGCTAGCCTTTTTTCAGGTAGATGTAATGCTATGATAAGCTGATCACCCCCCTCATGGCTGTAATTACACCACAATCAGCTATACTTATTATTTCAATTAATTTCTTAATGAATTGCAATTTTGATTTTGGCTAGAATTATTAACATGTTGAAATTTTCACAGTGTGTAAAATACAGGATGGATCAAGTTGCATCTTTTTCGGATTTATTCTCAAATGTATTTGATTCAAATCATTAATTTCCCTCTGGAACGCAATGACTATTTTAGGATTAGAGAGGTACCAGGCACACGGAAACAAACCTGGCTGTGCGGCAGCAGCCAGGGAAAGGCAAAGGAGATGCTCATTTGCCAGACAAGTGTTCAAACAAACATCGGCGTATGGCAAGTGCTCAGTGTTGACTCTGGTATTGGAGTCTATCAACCCCAAACAGCTCTGTGTGTCAACTATAAACACAAGGCATGCACCCAGACTAGGGAAACAGAAGAAGCAGAAGCCCTCAGTTAACACTCTGGGTTGTGCTTGGTCTGCTGTTGTTAACCAGGCTGCGTTTCGTGATAAAAACAAGTGTCATGTCGCTCCAACTCATTTAACACAGTCTGTTCCCCGTTGCCATGTGATGGCATTCCTGTGCTATGACATAATCCAGGATGGATGTGTGCGGGTGCACGCACATGTGTATGTGAGTGTGTGCGTGTGTGGTTGTGTGTGTGTGTGTGTGTGCGTGTGTGAGAGAGAGAGAGACCTACATCATTGAGAGGCCTACATCATCCTCAAAAGTGTGTTGACATGCCCCCACTTGACAAAGGGGCCTTTTTTATTCAGTATGAGGGAAAATAGGTTTTTACAAGCCTCAGATAATCTGAGACACACAAAGGCATAATTAAAACAGCAAAAGGGAAGCCCTGTATTTAGCCGGTGAAATAGAGATGGTGCACTGATTACTGGGTGAATCAGAGGCACACTGTTGTGTTGATTTACACTGATTTACAGGAGAGACCGACAGAGGGTCATACTCTCTGGAAAAAGAACAGCATAAGATTTCCTTAACTTGTGACCCAATAAAAACATTTTGCATAATTTTGAATTACAAAGGGAGACTCTCAGGACTTATAATAACCTGTATACTCCTTTATTATCATGTGCATATAAACCTTACCTCTTGCATGGAGAAAAAACAGTTCTGTCTTAATAAGAAACCCACTGTTTAACAAATTATAGGAACCAAGCAGAGTATTTGTGACATCCCACAGAGTCCCTCTCCCCTCTTCTATTGCTAACCAGACAGTGATTCAAAACGCCTTGTTTTTTCTAACCCCTACTGTTCTCAGCATGGAGCGGCTTCTCAAACCCTTGTCACTAAGCTTAGGGACAACATGACAAGAAATTGCTGAATAGGTCTGTGGAGGTTCAGTCAAGTTGCTTTTAGGTTTCTGTGTCCCACTAGAGAAACTATCATGTCTTTCTCATAATGTCTGCCTTCCATTATTCATCCAGTCTTTCTTTATCAGCCTTTTTACATTGCTCCGATATGTCCACTTAAAGGGGCTTTTAAAATAGCTTGAGTTGTTCTGAGACTCACTTTTTAAAAAATTTACCTTAACCTGCAAGGAACCGACACGCTGACAGGGACATCATGACGGATGGGACACCATCTTAATTAGGTGGTGTCAGGCCTTGGCCAGATAGCTTTGTGCAACTGTCAGTGCCCCTCCCTATATAAATTGTGTAATTATCCCTTTCATTACCTTGGGCTTTCAGGGCTACCTGATAGAATTCAAAAGGAGGTGTCACTATCTCTTATCATTATGCTAATGGGCCTTGTGACCAGCAGTTAAATCACAATAGGGGGGGCAGAACAGTAGCTATCAAGCCAGTCTGCCTGTCTAGCGGACGACCCCAGTCAGGGAGCTGTGTGTCTGCAGAGTGATGGGCCACAACATGTCCACAGGGGATTCCAGCCCCAGTCACCTAGGAGGGGACAGCCACCCTGGGACAAGTCCTGCAGGCCAAGCCCCCCTAACCTCCATCTGCATATGGGTGGGCTGCCCAGACGCCTCCTCAAGAGCCATTTGAATACGATTAGACATTAATGACCTTCACTAATGAGCAGACAGGAGCTGCTTTGTTTGGATCGATCCCAGGTGTCTTCTGGTGCATGGGCATGTGTGGTTCGGATCTTGGGAATCCCCCTTCGTCCGGTACCTGTCCTAAGAAGCAGCAGGTTTTATTGAGTGGTGGTTTGATAAAGGGGGGAGTGACAAGTGGTTGATTACCATTATGTTGAATATGCTAGGCACACTGCCCTATGCTTACGTGTCAACACTGGGAGATGCTTGCAGGGGTGACACACTGATGACCAAGTGTACAGCTTGGGGCTTTAGAGGCTTCTGACCAAATACTGAACAGGTTCCACATCCACATCAATCCTTTTATCTGTCAAACTATCAATCAGAATACCTCCTAAAACCTATATTGACTGTACTGTTACATATCCCCCATTCAATACCCATTTAATATGCTATAAAGGAAAGCTCCTGTCAAGTTGCTACAGAATAATGACTCAAGTTGAACTATGCAGGGGCTGGGCTGGTTCTACTATTAGATCAGGCCATCTATCCAATAAATATAATGAGGATGAATCAGAGAGTTGTGCTGTTTTTAATGGTGTGTAATGGTATGAGCGCTGACAGCGTAATAGCCCTGGCTCTACTGGCTTTTCTCATTACGTGGCTGCAGAGGCCTCGGCCAACCACTATAGTTAACCCCCCTAGAGCAATCATCTCAGGCCAATATTACTGGCCGGCCTTTAATGAAGAGAACAATCATCAGTCGTTTAAGTTTAATGAAAACAGCCACCTGTTAAGGAGCACAGGCCGACCTCAGAGACCAGCAACCATTTCAAAAGGATCCTAAGATGAATCACGCTGCTCATCTTGTGAATTATACATGAAAAGGCAATGGATGCAATCATCAAATGTGTTTTCACATATATATTTGAAAGCTCCATGTGTATCCCAAGTTTTCTTTTTCAGTGCCTAAAATCAGATTGCCCATTCATACTGCATGTATTAATTTTCAAAACCTCAAATCATTTATATTCGAGTCAGATTATCTGCCGCCTGCCTTGTGGAAATAACATAAGCCTTCAGTGTATGCCTTGCTGTATGTCATGTAAGAAAGTAGGTGGTGCCAGGTATTTGTGGGATAATGCTGTCATTGTAAGCGCACGAAGCTGCAC
The DNA here is from genome assembly GCA_900312565.1 of Beryx splendens. Taxonomy (NCBI): domain Eukaryota; kingdom Metazoa; phylum Chordata; class Actinopteri; order Beryciformes; family Berycidae; genus Beryx; species Beryx splendens. The sequence continues at coordinate 3,508 of OMOV01089022.1, read as the reverse complement.
TGGCTCTAGTGTGAATGGAGTGATCAGGTGTACAGTGTTGTTTCTGATAAAAAGCCAAGCTCGTGCCAGAGCCGGGGAAGCTGTCAGGGCAGTTACCACATTTAGTGAGACAGAGAAAACCTGCTCGCTCAGACAATGCATCCTTCATTAGATTTTTCTGCCAAAGTCCATATCATATAACCCAACATTTTACCACAAAGCCCTTTTCCGGTCACTGATTCTGAAGTGAGTGGCCATTTAACAAGCAGACAGAACGAAGAAAGAAATCCCCAATAAGTGGGAGATAGGATTTGTCACTAAGTGTGTGCACAAGCACTTTACCGGCCTGACAAGCTTTGTACATTGCATGATATTTCAGATACACTAAGAAGCAGTCATGTAATGTAAAGTCATCTTTCTTTCTCAGGTATTCCCAGTGGTTTAGAGATGAAAACTTCCCGCTGTCATTCGAGTTGTTCATCTTCTTGTCCCGCTTTTCCTCGGTGAATGTTGAGGTGAGAGCACCTGCAGGTCCGTTTTGGTTGTTGTTTACAGTCAACAGAACTGGAGATCCACATGTGGGACAGATCAGGGGTTTTAAATAGTATTCACCTTCCTTTGGTGGATGAATGGCAGATGGGAACCACTGATATACTATATGGTGGTTAAGCTGTGGCTGGTACACAGAGACACTATCCTATATATCCATTCATGACTGTTGGCTGGGGTTTTAGAATACCTCACACAGATGGCAAGTATTGGCACTCTATGAAAATGTTTATGTAAATATATATAAAAATTAAAAAGTGAATCACCAGTGCAAAATACGAAGTTGTTGTATGTTTTATTTAGAGTGAATGGGTGTCCTGGTGGCTCAGTAGTCACCATTTAGTCATGATGAGTTTGAATCCAACTCACAACACTGGTTGCATGTCTCCCTCTCTCTCTCCCATCTTTCCTGTCATGCTCAAATGTATATTTTGTAATAAAATTGAAATTATTGTAAAGAAGTAGTCCTCAGAAAACAGTGAGTAGGTGAATAAAGTCTCTAAGGACTGTCAGATATATCCCTGTGCATTTCAGATTATACCCTTTATGCTCTACCCTACCTACATGCACTCAGGTAACATCATTGTCAGTATTGATATAGTGGAGGGTAAACCCACTTTAAGTCAGTTTTCCCCACTTTTTTATTTGCGGAATTGGGTTTACTCACCTTTTTAGGCTGACATAAATCTTGGGTGTAATTTACCTCAAAGATTTATGTCACTGGTCACATCATGTCACATCATGGTGCATAGTGTCAGACTGAGGAGCAAATGGCATAAATTAATGCTTTCATGAAAAGAAATGAGATTTTTCTGTAGTTGTTTGAACACCGACTAGACGTCATGGTTTATCCACCTTTTTATCGACCCGGTGTCAAACACACTTGACCCATTGAAGTTGCAGTCTAAGATGAATGGAGTTGCTCACAGCCGTGGTCCTGTTTTCCAGCGGGTCCTGGGCACAGACTGGCTTTGTCATATGTGATGGCTAGCTCTTTGAGGCCGTGCCAGCTCCTGAGCACTCCGAGCTGATTATTTTGACATCTTATGGCAAGGAGAACTCTCCTCTCAGCGGGCCGTGCTTAAGCACAGCGAAGAAGCATTCCTTTGTTAAGTGTTTGTGTCACACTTAAAGGATTAGAAAGCATTTGAAAAGCACAAGGAATAATGTTTGGAATCACCTACTGAATAGTTTTACTCCTGTAGCTATCCAGCCAATGAACCGCAAAGTGATTTATGGGGTGAAATTAGCAAATTTGCCAGAATACAGGGAGTGCTAGTCCCAGAGTCCAGGTTTGGGCACTGTGCCAGGGGTTGGCAGGGGTTCATTGTATGGTACAGCGTGTGTTGTCCATATGATATTTTACCCTTTCGACAGTATGTACATTTATGTTCCCATATTTCATAGTTTCTGTCAGGGTCATTCTAAATCCCTTCACCTGTATCTCACATTTAAATCTTTACATGTAGGCCTGTCTGAGTCTAAACTGTGAAAGGCGTGCTGGGATAAATCACTGGAAAGATTTCTACCTCGATGGTTCCCATACATCTCCGATTTTATTGTGTCTCAGGATCCTCTGTCTTGGTGTGGCTTTGGTATGGTGACAGGGGTTTTTGGTTTCTGGTGGAGGGAGAGAGGGAATGAGGGCCTCTGCTGGGCAGGTTGTGGCGCTGGTCACTTCACTGCAAATGCATTTTGACAGCGAGAGGGTAAAACATTTGAATGTGGAATCTTAATGTTAATTGAGGATTTTTTTTTTCAAATGCAGTGACCTCATATTTTATCTATCTACTCTATATCTGTCTGTATACTCTGTCACTTCTTTTTAATTTCTACCTCTTTTCCGACAGTGATAATTCTATAAAATGATTACATCGTCAGAATTTAACCTTAAAACAGACAATAACCACAATCTGCAAGAAATCTAGTTTTTGAAACCACTGCGCTGATCTCATTGATAACTTGCATTCAGCCATAAATTGCCGAGAAGATCCTGAGTGAGGGAATTGAAAGTGTCAGTCATGTTCTCCAGTTTCAGCTTTCTGAATGACTGCAGGTAGAGGGGAAGATGGACATCACTTAGGGATCCCCAGGGGAAGAAATTCCTCCAAGACTTAGTGTTTTTTTTTCTCACTGCTCTTCACAAATGAGTTCCCAAGCCGTTTCCATTAAGGACTCGGGATAGGCCCTCTGTGAGCTTCACAGAATGTATAACCAGCCAAAGGGCAGGGTTTTGTAAGACAAACCTCTGAAGATGTAATCCATATTGTTAAAAGCAGAGAGGCTGACCTTTGGTATTAACTAAGTGATGTCTATCTCTGCAGCCATGAACTATAAATTGGACTCGCATTTATGTTAGAGTTAAAAGAAATGTTTTTGCCGAGACGTCTATCGCCAAAATTGCTTCGACCTTTGCTCGAGCTTTGAGTCAGATTTTTACACACGGCTGCAGTCAGAGCGGTCAGGTCAGTGATAAATGACTGTGAGAGAAATGAGTGGCACATTTCAAATGTTTACATGTGGCCCCTATTCTTCTGCTCAGGATCTGAGGAGCAGGCTGGCAGCACAGCGTTTCCCCCCTATGCCTTCTCAGAGGTTGTGTTACTGCGTCCATACATCACCCTGACATGGGTGCACTCTCTGAAACGGCCTGCCTAGACCCTGTCTCGGGATGATGACATATTTGCCATTCCGCTCAGTGAGGTGTGCTAGTGTCCTATCACTCTCTTATCACTGTCATAGATCCAGGAGCCACTAGCATCTGTCTGCATCCATCCTCTTAGTAGCACAAGCAATCTTCATAAAGCCAACTCAAACCAACACACATCCTCTGCCCAACCACCCCGACTGGTTATAGTCATTATTTCAGAAAGGGATACGGACAGGATGGTGATGATTCCATTTCCGTATGGCTGATGAGTTCATAGTGTTTGATAGATGGCCTATAGTGGCAAGACCCCAACACTCAGGCCCCGACATC
>OMOV01089017.1:0-11316 GCA_900312565.1 Beryx splendens | reverse complement strand
TTCTGTACAGATCTGCACTAAAACGACAGATGACTGAGTACCAGAAAACAAGTGAGTGGTAGAACAGTAATTAATACTAATGGATGGTGTATATGACAGGAAGACATTGTAGAACACGTCCTGTGTCTGCTGCCAAAACAGGATTGCCAGAGAGAGAGAGAGAGAGAGAGAGAGACAGAGACAGAGAGACAGAGAGAGAGGGGGGATTTCAGGTCATGAACCTCTGCTCAGAGAGAGAGCTGATAACCTTCTGCCTCTGTGTGCCTGCTGGCTGCCACATCTCTCTTTCTCAGTAATGTGTTAAACATGATGGAGATAACAGCAATTCCCAAACATTCCTATTAGAGCAAACTAATCTTACATTTCCCCTCCACTAAAACAAACAGCAAGTCCCCTTATTTTAAGACAGATAGCATCTCTGAGACCACCTCGATTCAAAGCGAGCAAATTTTGTAAATGGTATGGCTCTGGGGACAATTTGGCTCTTACTTACTTGCTCATTGTAAATTATATAAAAATATACACATGTTTATAAACTCAGTGCTGCCTAACTACACCCCAGCTATGGAAAATCCTGTTGGCCTATTCTCTGCACTTTAAATCAGTTAAATAGCTCAGATGCAGTAGACAAAATCCAAACTGTAAAGTGAGCAGACAGTGTTGTATGCTGATTTGAACTTCCCCATACAAAAACGCTGAGTCTGTTTTTGTGTCGTTAGATTCCTTACCAAAAAAAATTAACACAAGCAGATTCACCTTTCCAATGTGACTTACCTTTCCCCTCAAACGATCATACATTTGCCATAAACAAAGCGAGTACTGACAGAAAGAAGTGTGGCTCTCCTGATAAAAAGGAAAAGCGCGAGGTGGGGCTCCGTGGTGGATGCTCTCCTCTCAAGGGAAAGTTACACAAACCAGCTCCTGATGTATTTTATGTCACCACTGCCTGAACACTGTAGAACCATGCGTACATAGGCCTATACACTACTCAAAGGACAACACCGACTCTGTGGGAGTTTGGCCCATCGGTCAGCTGACCCAGTATGTACGGGCTTGGCACCAAAATCATCTCTGTGTTCCTGGTAGATAGTTTTGTCCATAAGTGCTTTAGCTTACGGTAGCCTATGTTCAGTGAGTGTGAAGATAAACCCTTAAGCCCTGCGGCCTTTAGATTCATAAGTTTTGAAAACCTGAAACATTGGAACCATCATCAGCGAAGTCTCTTATCAATCAACAGCGCAAAAAGCTTTCGCTAACTTTCTCACTTCCTGTGTGAACGAAGTCTCACTGGAAGAGAGACTTTCTGCCATTGAAAGAGCATTGTTATTGCGGAGTTTCATGTGTATTTAATTAATCCCCTAAACAAGCCGGGCAGCTTTAGAGGCATCATTAAAATTAACGAAGCCTTTGCCAGCCTTAGAGATACTACAAGTTCTCATTTTCTCACTTTCAGACTTACATAACATGCTCACTGGTCGAAACTGTCTAACCAGAGACACAGAGATGATTTTGGTGCCAATCCTTTCATCCCATATTGGATAAGGTCACCAGTGGGCCAAACTCTCAAAAAGTCAGTATAGTCCTTTAAGTTATGGCAACAAATTGCCTTAATACCAGTTTGATTTGTGAGACAACATGGATTTAATGCGATCCCCAGTGATTCCCTTCAATCAAACCATCTCTCTCTCTGGTTTGTCCAAGAGTCACATCCTGTGCTCCATCAATAACAGCAGAATCAATTTGTTTGCTTTGCACTTATCATGTGGAAAATGTGACTCATTTAATGACACACACACATGAAAAAAGGGAGGGGGGAAAAAAACGAAAAATCAAAGCTGCTGTGCGTCCTTGTGAGGTGGCCCCAACATAAACACTGATCTGTTGAGCAGCAGAGTAAACTTCCCCTGCTTGCACTGGTGCACACACTTCCTGAGGGGATTGAGAGACGCATCAGATTGAACCCCGTTCTCCATTAAGATTGGAGCTGTTTCACTCCACAGGCAAATGGGCCAGCCAGGCAAATTCAAGCCACATGCTGATCTCGCTCGCCTCCTGTCCTCATCTCTGGTTCTTTGTTTCATCTGTGGAAAGAATCCTGAGAAGAATAATGAGGGTGTTTGTCATTTTAAGTTTTTTTTTCAAGCATTTATCACATCATCTCTGCCAAATATCTTATTTCTTGTATTGGGAAAATTCCAGTTTTCACCCCCCAAAATGTTAGCAAATCCCATAATAAGATGAATCATATCTTAAATCTTAAGTGTCTTTTCTATAAACACCTCGTCTAAATTGCTGAGATTACAGCAACTATTGTGCCAGAAGACAAAACGCCACCAAGGCTATGGTTTCCCACAGCGTCTTCCTAGTGTTAAGAGGATTTTTGTTCCATTGTAACGCAATGAACAAAGATGATCTCAGTGCTAAGATGTTTTTAAGAAACAAGACCATTGTTGTGACGAAAGTGGACTGACTAGCCGTTTCCACTCATTTAACGTGTCCGAAAGCTTATTTTTCATTTCCTGCTCCGTGGCAGCAGATAGAAATCTCTTGTGGCAACAGCCCAACCGCAACAAACCCCTGCTGCTCCAGCCAGGCGGTTAATGTTATCGCAAGGGGTCTCCAGCACCAGCACCCTGAGAAACACTAGAGCCAGTGAGAAGGCCCGGCCTGAATAACTGGAGATGTGATTGGGGGAACAGTAGATATGTGTGAGTTTTAGCGGCCTGGGGGGAGTCCCACCCAGGGAGACTGGAGAGGAAGCCGTGCAGATGGAGGTCAGAGTTGGGAGGCTCACATCCTACTCACTATTTATCCTGTTGTTCCCCTCTCCGCCAACACACAGACGGGACTCTGTCCAGGGAGTCATCTTCCCCCCCCTCCCCGTTTTGCTCCCCGGGAGACTTTTACAGTGAACGACCAGTTTAACATGACTACCACTCGTGAAAAGTGAAAGCGTATAAAACGTTCCGAGTAAGCTGCAGAATGTTGAGGAAGATTGTGAAATGCGGTCATTGGGGGGAAGCCTGCCATGTAATCTTAAAAAAGCCTTGTAAATCAGGATAATTAGAAAGAGTTTTACTGCCGAGCCAGTATTAGTCTTTTACAAAAGCCTGGAGAGCGAGATGGTCGGGCGAGTGGAATGTCTCCAACGGCTTTGAAGATCCTCCAGCTGATGTTCATCGTTTCCATACGATACCGTCGTAGAGCTTAGATTATGTTTTTCTTGAATTTGATGAATTTGATGCGCGGACGCTGGTGCTGGCTGACATCGTGTTTTTCATGACTAAAACAGGCAAAGACCGTCCTCAGATGTTAAATATGTCTGTGTGTGTGGAGTGAGACACACTTACATCCTCTAAGCTGATATCTTTAACAGCGCCTTCTTGGGACAGGCCAAGAATAGTCAGAGGATATGGAAAACATCATCTTGCAGCGTTCGGGATCACTCTACAGCAGACAGTGCTACACAACTGGACAACCCACAGAGCAATTTTACATTGCTCAGTGGGTTGTCTCTTTAAAAGACGTCTAAATGGTTACAGACAGCTAGACCACAATGAGGCTTCATAAGGTTTTAAAGTGAAAGTTTAGTAGATGTCTACATCTTACACTAATAAAACATTACCTTGTGCATATGAATGGTGCATATTTTGGATATATATCTATACATTGTTTAAATATCTAATAATGTACTTACTACTTGGTCTAAAACTGGGCTATACATAGCCAAAACAAATCGTGGGCCACAGCAGAGCTAAAGCACAGATGTGACATTGAAATGACATCTAGTGTTCAGTGGGAACGTAAGACATAAAACAACAAGAATCAGTGAATAATCTATTATTTTTTCCAATATTATAGCTTAAACTTTGCTATTGTATCTAGTAAGTTTAGCTGATATTTTGTACAGATATTCAATATCTTTTTTATACCAATAAATTAGTGTTTCCCCCAGAATTGTGTTCTAGACAGAGAGGAACGCATTGAGACACTAAAGGTGACACTAAAACTCTCCACTGAAACTCTTTAGGGTGAGTTTTAGGTGACTCAACCCAGATATTCGATGGTAGGGGAAACTCTGGGATACCTTAGGCCTTTAAACGAAGAATTAATTTACAAGAAACGTAATTGAATAATTAAATGAATTAATAAAATGTGCAAAGAAGCTCAAGTTTCACTGCAGGCTTTTAAGTAGCTGTGTTTGGGGAGGAACCTCCATCATATCAGTGGTGGACACTGACTACCTGATATCTGATATTCAATAATTGGCCAACACTGAGCTGATATATCAGTCTAACCCTATAGTGGTGATATAACAGGCAAAAATATACATGTCTGCATTTAGGAGGACATACGAGGAGCTCATGCAGACTAAGGTAAAAAATAAAAGGTTCTATTATATAAGGGTCAGAAAGAACGAGGCCTCTTCCTGGAGCTGTGACCACGCTCACGTTGTCTCTCTGAGATCAGTGTGGGTGTAGTGAGCCAGGTCAGGCAGACTTTGGCCAAGACCAGCAAAGCACCAACCTGACCTGGGGAAATAAACATCTTTTCCGTCAACACTACAGACACAAAGGGATGTCAGGGGACGATGACCCTTTCCCGCTAATCAGGAGGAGATACGTGGAGAGGAAAGGACTCCTCCCTCCACCTCTGGACACACTGCAGTGAGGTTTCCATGTTTGTGTTGGCTCAGAGACAACGGGGACATCGGTACCTGTATCCTTGCTGGCCCGAAAACAAGGATACAAGGAACCGATCTCCTGGCTTTGTATGGAAGAGCGGGGATCACAAGCTCAGTCAGTCCAGTTTGTTTATCATCCTCTACTTTTTGAGGACAGTGTTTGTTCAAAATGGCAACAAACGCTTTCCCTGCTTTTAGATGTGATGCTTGATGTCAAACTTTTAACCTTAGCATTCGATTCGTTTGGTTTCCCTTCACTAAATATCCTGATATCCTTGTGTTTATAGCCACATGGCCGCAAAAAGAGACCCAAGAGTTTGTTATTTGCTGTTGAAGTGTTTCCATGGCTGTGTTTCGTTGCCACAAAAAGGAAATAGAGCGAGTTGCGGCTTCATTATCTAAACTTCTGCATTTGTCAAATTTTGAGGGCACGCTTGTAGTGCTTGTGAAAAGTATGAATCATTTATGGACATATCAATACATGAAACCCAATGAAACTCTTTGTGTCCTCCCAGGCAGCAGCCGCAGCTCTCCCACTCGGTGATGACCAGAGACTTTGAAGGCAAAAGCATTCAGCAGCCATTTTGAGTTCTCCTCAAACACATCAGGGCCGAGCCGGGGCCAAAGATGCATATCTAAGCATTATTTGACCTGTGCTTTCTTCTTGCCGGCTGAAGTTCAAGATTTGTCCAGAGGCCTGACCCACTTTCTTTCTTCCCCTCCCCCTGATCATTTTGACCCCGGGCTGTGACCCCTGTAATGTTATACAAATGTCATGCATCACAGGACTGACAGCTCCCATATAAGAGGCGAGCGTTTGGCCTGCGGATTTTGTCTGAGGGCTCTTTGTGGCAGAAGAAACCCCTGGCAAAATGAACAATGGTGTTTTACGGACAAGGTCAGGCAGAAAAAAACAGCAGGACATTGAGGCGATGTTTTCTCCTCACAACCTTCCTTTTTAAAATGTGCTTCGGCAGAACTTTTCCTCCTCCCTGCTCCTGGCTTCAGGCTATTAGAGTTGGCAATTCCTGTGAGCAGTTCCACTTGTTTGTAGTGACTAACAAAGTTAAGTGATGCTTGTTGCAGTTGTCCACACTAAATTATAACATTGCCAGAACGTCTTAGTATCACTATTTATCAGCTGTTTTTTTAAATTTATAGTCATCCATTAGCTTCAATGTTCAAGGTCAGAGGGACACAGAATCTTGAAATATGTTGATGTGCAACATTCTGGACTGTATATTGACATTAGGCTTTTACTACCTTGGCATGCATTCATGATCTGTGTAACTCTGTGAATGGGGATTGCACTGTGCTGTATGTCAAGCTAGGCAGCAGCATCGCAGTTACTTCTGCGATGACAACGAAACCGGTCCAGTAAGGATTTCAGTTAGGAGTGATGTTGAACTTTGGTGGTGTGTTGTGTAGCTTCCTGGACATGATGTAACCCCAAAATCGGCGATTGTCTGTTATCTGTTGCTCCAGTAGAGATGATTGGAGAATTGTGTTTTTTTCTCTCTCCGTTCATCGCCATCGTATGGTGAAAAAGTTCTGAAAATCACACTTCCAGCACATAAACGAACATGAACAAAGCTGATTCTGACATCTGAATTTGCTTTGTTTGCATTCGTTTATGTGCTAGAAGTGTGATTTTCAGACCTGTTACTAGGTACTGCCAAAGTTCATCATCACTTTAATCTGCTCCTGAAGTTTTACTGCAATAAGGATGTGATTTTCTTTTGTGCCTCACATTTTGTAACTTCACCAGAGAGAGCGGCTATCTCTCAGACCGTTGAAGTGAATGGTTTATTGCCCATTTATTGCATACTGGGATAACCTGATGAGGCCAAGGTTTGATCAAAGACAGTGGCAGAAAGTCACATTCCTCTGCAGCCATCACCTCAAAGGAAATGACTCAACTGCAGTAAACAGTCAGGACAACAAGCTGTGCTTTTAATCTCTCTTATGTCTGCTGCACCCTGTGGCTTTGAAGCTCCGCAGCTCCATGTTGAAACTGTCCCCAGACATCGCATTCCACAGTCCCCCTGTCCCTGCTCATTGGTCGGGATTCAACATTGTGTCTGTCTGGTCTGCAAACCGCATAGTTGGCTGTAGCTTCTGGATCCTGAACAACACTGCAGGCGGGGAACGATGGGCATGAGGCAACAGTCTGCCATAATGAACCACTTTTGCTTATGCATATTTATGCAAAAAGACACATGGCTTATTGAGTGAGTTAGGCAGTGGAATTATAGACGCTGTGAATTCTGCCATTTGGTCGATGTCGATTCCATATTGTAGCCATTTAAAAAAGGCTGTATCAGGAGAAGCTGAACAGAGAACTGAAGACTGTGAAGCCAAGCAGACATATAAGATTTCAGCGTGGCAGACGTAGTTGTCTGCAGCTGAATAAAGGCATATTTTGTGCGTGGGATCCCAGGGCCTATAGTCCTATTTCATGTCCCAGAGAACAGACGGCTTAGTGATGCCGGCAGAGCAACAAGCTGCCATGGAAACCAGAGTTGTCTGTTGTTGTGAGGCTGTGTCAGAGATCCGCCTTTTTTGCTCTGCCCTCCTCCTTTAGTGGCGGCACACTTTCCCTGGGGGATTTCACACACAACATCTGTCCTGTCTTTCCCCCTTCACCCCCACCGCTGACCCACCCACTCCAAAAGCCAGAGAGGGCGCCTCTCTCAATAAAGGCCAGCCACACACACCTGCTGAGAGGGTTAGAGGTCACCGGCCAAGCATGAACACATTACCATGACAGGGCAGGACTCCAGCCTGCATCACATCATCAATGAAGGACTAGGACTTTTCCACTCTCACATAACATAAGGCAGAGGGAAAAAATGTAAAAACTCAACATGTTCTTACATGTTTACTGAGAAAAAGAAAAATGGCGGCTTTTTGGTGAACAAAACTCAAGCAAGAATAAGCAAAGAATACTGCTCAGAAAACCTCTATCTTGGATAATGAATGGTCTCTTCTGAAAAAATCTGCCCATCTAGGAGAGCTTTAATAAAAATGATTTCCTTTGACATGTATGATGGGTTCATCCACTTAATGTAAGCGGCTTATTCCCCTGACAGAGACTCCTCGATGGAGAAAGTGTAATGCGTATCTCAAGCTGTGTTTAAAATAAAGGAAAAAGAAGAAGAAAACCCCCCCAAAGCATCTTAAACTTAAGTGTATATCGCACAGTGTTTCATGGCAAGGGCTATTGAGAACACAAGCCGCCTGGATCTTGTGAAACATCACTGAGGCTTCTCAAAACAAACACACTTTTTGATGTTCCCAGACTGCCGTGGCGAGCCGCTCCGTCATGTGACTGGCGACCGAGGAGACAGAAGGAGAGGGAGTTCCCCCGCGGTGTGCAGCGGGCCTGCTGCACCGCCTGCTGCCTCGCAAGGCCCTAAAGGAATCACCCGGCCCTCATCAATCTGGCCACACATTCCACAATAGCTGACAAAGGGACTCCGCTCCCTCGGTGGCAGATGGCCTGCCTCGGGCCGTCCAAGCCAAGCTCCCATTGTTTATGCTCCGGGTTTCGATGCTGGGACATTTGCTCCTCCTCCTTCAGCGTGTCACAGAAGGATGTCGGGGTGTCGGGTTTGAATTCAGCTTCTCTGTGTTTGGGTGAAGAACACAACGCAGCTGATGTTTCATCTGTATTGTGGTTGGAAGTTGCACTATGTACACTACCAGTCAAAACTTTGGACACACCTGATGAATGTATTATGCTTTTCATTATCTTAAAGCCATTGTGATCTAAAGGCTGATGCTTAAATGTGTTTTGTAGACAAATATAAATACTGAAGTTGATGTATGAATTTCTTTCCAAAGCCTTTTGATTTGTTTAACACTTTTTTGGTCACTGGTTGGTTTTGGTCACATTTTGATGTCTTTACTATTTTTCTAAAATGTGAAAAATAGTTTTAAAAAAATAAAGAAAAATGTGTGTGTCCAAACTTTTTCGCTGGTTGTGTACATCTGACCTGATGTAAAACACAGCAGATAAACCAAACGAAGCCATGATAGCTTGGAGGAGCGGCATTTTGAATTCTGACAAACAGTTGCGATCCCTATGGACGAGGCTTGGCTGTAATTCCCACAGGAATACAGGAGGGAGGCCCGGCCGCAGCAGACGGCTCTCACGATTCACCGTCACAGAGTGGCAGCCATGTTATCTATTGTTGTCTGCAACCAAGAAACATCAAGCCAAAACAAAGCTATTTTTGGGGAAGGAGACAGAAATACATTTGAAAGCCCAATCCAGACTTGTCGTAAACAAGATACTTTTGTAGTTTTGCACCCAAATAAAATCACACAGTGTCTGGGATCCAGGGGGATGGGGTTTGTGCGGCAGGGTTTTAGGCCTTGTAACAGTTTTATGGCTTTGGGAATGCCTTTTCTGTGTACCATTCTTCACAGTCTGAAAGTGGTGGGAAGTGCAGGCTGCTCTCTTCTTTGTGACGCAGGATTCCTCGGACGTGCGCACCAAAAAGCACGTAGGATGAAACAGCTTTGACTAACTCTATTCAGAAATTAGCATAAAGCTGCCTTTCCATTAGAGAGCATGCAACCCTTCTCTCAACTTTTTTTTTGTCAGGGAGCTGGCTATGTTTAACACATCTGTTGTCTCCCATGTCTATGCAGCCCACAGGCAGGTCTGTTCACAGTGATCCCTTTATTCGGCTTTGAAAAGACCTATAGGGGCTCCTGATAGATGGCCTTCATTCCAATGAAAATGGCAACCCGGATAATGAGAAGAATGGAGGGCCACCACTCCAGCACACCCCCTGCTTCAAGCCCCTACACATCCTTTTAAAAGGCTCCTCTTAAACAGCCTGATGCTGAGCCTAATCATGTTGAAAAAAGAAACCATGTCTAAGCAACTTTTATTTCCCGCCTCTAAAGCTGGTGCTTTCTTACCATTAACATCTCAACAATTTCAAAGAAAATGGTTATAGCAAAGGAAATGTCTAACCGATGAAAAGCGAGAATGTGCAAAGACAAAACCTGTCAAAGATATAATTGTATGGCTATTTTCAGCTACACAGTACGATAGGCCAAGAGGCATTCCAGCTACGATGTTATTCAGAATTAATTTTAGTCTGCGTTCAGCACTGAAATGCAAGGTGGCTTAAAAAGGGAACTTCGAATAATGAACCCCCGGCTGTCCATGATTATTCAAACTACTATCATCAATATTTTATGTGCAAAACAACAATTTTTAGTCACACAAAAAAACAACAACACCCTGAACAAAAAACTGTGGCCTGGATAATGTAACCGAGGATTAAGAACAGGGAGGTCAGAGCTGCTTCCATGGGAGTGGTAGGTTATGAAGTTTAGAGGATGTTTACCACTGTGCTTCGACATCGATGGTCAGGACAGTACTGGGAGGGAAAGACAATAGACAGAACAATGTCCTATTTAGAGATGGGTCACTGCTATTTATAAACCGGCGAAAAGGCCAGAGGAGAGGGGATGAACCTTAAAGACAATAGCCTATTTCAAGCTTTCTCAGCTATTCAGCACAAGTCTTGTTCAGCCTTGTACACTTCATTCATCCTTCAAATATATTATACTACAACTAGCATGCGTATATGTGTATGTTATGTGTATTTTGCAGTTAATTTCATGACAGTTATTAGGCCCGCATGGCTACACTTGTGTGTCAGACGTTCTCTCCCTAATGACTAGTCTAATGCTGTTATCAGAGCAACGCCAGGGATCCTGAGCTCTTATCCCATTTATCATGCTAAGCTGTTATTATGACATGTGTAAGAGGCACCACAGAGCCTCTTACATCAGTTAAAATCAAAGATAAATTCAACCTGTCAAAATAACTGCAGAGGGCATCAATCTACAGCTCAGTCGGCTGATGATATCTTTACAGCCTTGATGTGCTTACTATGCTTGTGTCAGCAGTGGAGGAATTCAGCTCTTTTTGAAATGCACACACAGACAATTGTGTGTAAAAAATAAAAACATGTAACTCAGGGGTGAAACTAAAGAGTCATAAGGCATGTAGGCAAGTGCTTCTTATCTTGTTTCTTGTTGAGATTCACGTTGGAATGCAGGGCTGACGTTACGTGCCTGTGTTAGTTGGTGATATTCCCTCTGCATTGTCTATCTGCTGGTGAGATCCCCCTTTCAAATCAAAATGGACACTTCTGGACCAACACAATGGGGAGCATTGTTTCGCTGTGAAAGGAGAGCATGTGCTCTGCTAATGCCGCACTTGCAGCAGCCAACCTCCGGGACAACTTCTACATTCAGCCTTTGATTAAGGAGCACAGTTAGGCATGGATGACTTCCTCCAAGGTGCCTGGAGGTTGTGGGAAAGGGCCAGAGAGAGAGTGCGGCCTCAACTGGGGGCCGGCCCCGCCTTCAGTGAATGGACCTTAATGATACTGGGCCGTCTCCAACTGAGCCAGCGGGCTCGCTGCAGATCACATGACCAAGACTGTCGGAACTTGACGGGACCGACGGAATGGGGATTCATGTGTGTGTGTGTGTGTGTGTGTGTGTGTGTGTGTGTGTATGAGAGATATAGAGTTAGCCGTGTTTTTTTATATATGTTAAGGGGGTATGCCACTCCCCCACCTCACACACGCACGCAC
>OMOV01089014.1:0-10517 GCA_900312565.1 Beryx splendens | reverse complement strand
CCTACCCCCACCTGACCCTCCTCATCTCCCATGGTGCCCCGGGACCGGCGGACGACACCTTCAAAGACGGCCCCTCTGCGTCAGACGGGCAGCAAACCATCCTGGAGAGGCACAGCCGGGTGTTGGCACTGTGGGCTTTGGATTGACTTGGAAGAGGAGTACCAGGAGCGCAGAGTGTGGTAGATACATCAGACACTGAGCGGTCAACCCCACCCAACTGCACCCACAGATAGCAATGGCCACGGCGAGCACCTCAGGACAAGGCGCCTTCGGGCTGGGCAGGAAAAAGAAGAATCCTGGCCTCATGGATCAGATTAGCAGCTTCTTCGGAGGGGACAAAAAGAAGAGGAGCAAGGTGAGCATCTATGCATTTTAAAACACATACTTAAAGGGATAGATCAGGGTTTTTAAGAAGTCTCATTTGGCTTTAACTGGATCTTAAGTCCATCCAAAAAAAACTAACTAACAAAGAAAAAACACTTAAGTCTGTTTTTTAAAGATCTTGGAAGCAGAATGCTAGAGGAAGTCAGTAGGGCTAAAACACAAATCTTATTTTATTCCATCTATATAATTAACTATGTTATGAAACAGGAAGATGTTCGGAAGGTGCTACATGTGTTTTTATTTTTAGACACATGATTTTTTGTTTTTACAGTGATGCAAGTGCTTTCTGGATTGATTGAAATGACTCCAGGTTTGTCATAAAGTAAGATAAACTTGTTGAAAAGTTGGAGCTGAACTTAAAACACATTCTCAATTACAGTAACATGCTGGGGGAGGGGAGTCATACACGCTCACACACTCACATCAAGGAGCTGCTCAGCACAGCCCAGTCTTGAACCACTCGAGTTAGGGGTTTAGTGCTAAAGGGCTTTTTGACGGTGCTGATGGTTCATTTCCACTACCCAGAAACTCCTTAACTGAGATTTGAATTGGAAACCTTCTCATTGCAAGACATTCAGGCATCTACCAGCTGGCCAGTGGTTTGTATCTGTGGATTTGAGTGTGAAGCGAGGAGCTGCATGATAGTGAATCAGCGTGCTGCTGAAAAAAATTGATTCATGCAAAGAAAACCTTCCCTAACGATTTGAAAAGTAATCTTATTAATTTCCTTTGGCCAAACTAGTATTCATGTTAATTTCAGGTTGATCAGAAATTAAAATGATTTCAGTGGATATGTTTAGAGACCACAGACGAAGGAAGGAGTGGTTTTAATAGTGATTGTAATTTTAGTTACTGAATTTTAAGGAAGTGCTTTAGTAATATGGATGTATTGCTGTCAATCACTTGCACTAACATCCTTAAATATATTAACTGTCCATTTCATAAAATGACTTATGTTTGCTGTTTGTCACAGCGATAAGACCTGCCACTCAGTTCAAAAAATCTTTATAAAATTTTAATCTCGACTCAAATATTTGATCTCCAGTTAGTGTTCAGATCAGATCTTTTTCAAAACTGCTTGAATCTGAGCTAAATTAGGAATTTGTAATCTCACTCAGTAGGTCAGCTTTGCTCCCTATGTCTCCTTTGGCATATCGTGTTATTTCGAGTCCTCCAACGACACACACAATAAACACCCGCTGAGTTGTTACGGTCAAGTGTTAGTCTAGTCTAGTACAGGTGCAGCAGCGCAGTGTAGGTGAGTTTAGTATCTGAAGTGTGAGAAGTGCTGGTATGAAGTGGGAGGAGCCCACGTGATAACCCTGAAGCCACCCGCTGTTACTCAAACCCCTTTCATCTGACACCCAAGCCTGCTGTCTGTGTAGGCGCTCACTCTAGCACCAGGGATATCAGATCTGTGACAGTTCTGTGTGTTGGAAAACGTTACTTATTTTAGCAGTTATACTAAGATACACAAAGACCAGGTTTCTGTTATGCACTGTAATGTATATATAATGCAATGTCAATGGGAAGGCATGAAGATACTGCAGGTCTCCGTATAGCTACAGCGTTATAGTTTTAGTTTGGTTTATTTCCATTAATAAAACATAAAGAAAAGTGACAGAAAATACACAGTGATTGAAGAAAAGAAATGTCTGTCTCTGTCATGACTGGCAGACTGCAGCATGTGGATGAATGGCCTCTGCGTTGGTGGTAGAGATGGTTAAATGTGTGAGATTGTAGTGAAGCAGAAGTTGAAATCTGGGTTAGCTGTGATTTCACGCCCAAAGAGAAGGGACCTGTGAGTGACTGGCTTCACACTGAAGTGGTGTGATGGTGATGGAGTGGAGCGTCAGCCATTTCCACCATATATGTCTTTTCACTGTAGACACCCTTGACAATATCCTAATTCTTCATTCTCTTCATGTTTTCAGAGATATACGGTATGCCTTTTCAGTCTTGAATTGATTTGAAATGGCAGCTATTCAACTTTCTAGCTTTTACATCATTTGTTCTTACTTGTACTTTTCATTCTGTTTCTTTCTCTGTGAATTTGAGAGTCTTGATGCCTTAAAACAGGCAATTTGGGACCAAATTTAAGGAAAGCATGAATTAAAAAAGCTTACTCAGAGGTAATGACCAAGGAGGTTTTGTAATGACAGGCTTGATAAGATGAGTAGGAGGACTAGATAGCAGGCTTAAGAACTGTTTAGCAGGCTCGTGCTTTTCTATCACAGATGTTCCAGTACATGAAGATTTATCAGCACTTTAAAAGTATACTGCACACGAGGGACTAAAATCCTGATTCCATGATGCACATACATCACATTTATTATTGTTTTGCATCGTGCCATATACCATCCTATGCAAACGTTCACAGTTGCCTGACCTGTGTTGACCCTTGCAGGGGTCGTTCCGGGGTCACCTGGCCACCTCACCCCAGCAGTCCTCCTCCCGCCGCCGGGCCAACGAAAACGCTGTTGTGCATTTCTTCAGGAGCATTGTAAGTGTCTTGGATCGAGTTAAAAGCCTCAAAATGATCAGGTTTAATATTGTGTAGCGAGAGGAGATAACGTGCATGTCTTTACAATTATGTGTTTAACTTAAAGAGTCATTTTTGCCATGTGATGTTATGAGTTTTACTTTGTGAAAACAGAGTAAAACTTTTATGGACAAGTTTATAAACTCAGCTGATTTTGATGTATTACTCTCCATGAGTTCAGTTTTGTCTTTTGGCATCATTAGCATAACAATGTTTCACAAACAGCACCCTAAAGCTCAGCTTCCTCGCTGATTACAGCACTGCATGACTAACTCATTTACACTGATGAAGGAAAGGGAAGTTGGGGAAGTTTAATCAGAAACTGACACTAAACCATTTATATTTCATTCAAAATGGAGTCTGTTGGTATATTTCCTGCCCTGTGCAATCAGTCACACGGTTGTTGTTGTTGCTTGGTGTTTCTCAGGTATCCTCTCCTCGTCCTAAGTCCAGGGTGAGTCTCATTTTCCACAATATTTGTTTTGCCAATCGCTCCAGAGGCGTAGAGTTGCAGAGTTACAATGCAGAGTTGCATCGTGTGGTGAAGTGATCATCACCTTTAGCTTTTATCAATCTGTCCTCTGAATGTTTTTTTTTATTAGGTGGCACGTGTCACCCCTATGTGATTTTGTGCAGTACTAATGCTTTCCATCATAATTACCGATGCCAGCTTTCAACAGCTGCAGTTTTGTATGACTTTTCATTTTAACCAGGGATGTAGTGGAGCGTAAACCCACTTTATTGAAACTTTTATTTTGTAGGGTTTGTTTTAAGATAATCACCAACTGGAGGTGAGAGTTTACCCACCTTTTTATTTACCACTGCATCCCTGCTGATAAGGCCACCTAATCCCTCTAAATGAAGGATTCTCAGATGTGCGGTAGCTACATTTTCAATTTGCAAAGAGGCGGATGCTGGTACCAGTTCACTCTCCCACTGAATCATCTCATCTCATCTCATCACGGCACTGTCTGTTTCTCTTTCATGTCCAGTGGAGGGATGTCTTGGGCTTGGTACGTCACACAATCTTCCTTCTCAGATTGAACAAAACCCCTGTGTTGACTTCACCGCTCTGTGTGTAACCACAGTACAATGATCCCCTGCGAAGGCGTCTCCAGAGAGCTCCTTGGCAATGCGTCAGCTCCTTTGTCTGCACCTGTTACCTAACCTGTACACTCTCCTGACTCTGTTGCTTTTTCTGTCTCAGTCTTTTCTGTGCCACTGCTTTACGTCTTTTATACCTGAGCCAGTGGACTCACGCTTCTCTGAACAGCAGTGCTGTTTCACATCCGATCGAACATATTAGCTGAAAGGCAAAACTTATTCTCCATCAAATCAGTTTCATTCACTGACAGATTGATTGAATGGTTCATTTATTCATTCATTCATTCATTCATTTAAACCGAGTTTTCTTACTCTGGCATTAGTCATCAGATCATAACTGAAACAGACAGGCATCAGCTTATTGGTAAATATTATATTTCAATCCCCTCCCCCTCTGCTTCAATCCAGAGTGACTCGCTGCTTCTGGATGACTTTGAAACGGCTCAACTTTTTATGAACCACAGCCGGTAAACATTCTCTCTCAGGAACTCTTGGCCTGCATCACACTCCTCATTATCCTCCTCCTCCTCTTCTTCTTCTTTCTCTCGCCTCTGCTTTTCTATAATCTCTCCATCCCACTGTGCCAGCGATGACTCACTAATCCATCTGTTTTGGTTTCCCACCTCCTTGGTGTCTTCTTCGTTTGTCCAGAGAGCGGGCTTGTTCTGCTGTTTGTGCATCAGAGGTTTGGCCCTGATCCCGGTCCTGGTCCATGTCATGTCCTTTGTGTCGGTCCGATCAGTGTGAACTACAGCATGTGTTTGTAATCCATTCTCTTTCCCCTAAAGGTTGCTGTTATCTGAATCTGGTCCTTTCATATTTTCATATATTTCCCTCCTTTCCTGTCTCATTCATGTTACTCCACAATAACAGATCACAGAATAGAGTCAGCTGTTTCTGCCATACTGCACTGCTGCTGTTGCGGAGAAACCACACACCTGCAATTGTGTTGTTTTTCTACCTGTAATGAAAGTTAGGTTAGGTTGTGGTCACTTATGCACTGAGCCAATTTCATGACCTTTCGGCCTTTGAAACCTGTTAAAAACTGATAACATCATTTCAAAAGTACATTCAGTTCAGTTCAATTCAGTTTGATCGTCCACCAGGGAAATTCAGCTAGCAGCAAGACACAATAAAAACTCAGTGACAAAACACAGATACAATACAAAAAGGTCGATTCCAATGCAATTTAAAAGAATGAACGGCGAGCAAAGAGATATTTGTGCAAAATGTGCATAAAGTGCCAAATTTTGTGCATTAATGACAAAATAAGCATTTTTTTCTTCAAGACATTTTGTAGGTGTGTGTTTTTTGTCCGACAACAGCAATACTTTCCTTTCCTGATTGGTTTTCTGAGCAGTGTAGCAAAGCATTTAAAATCAATTGGCCTATTCGCTGTTTAGCATTTTGTTAGTCTAACCACTCTGTGACGGCCTTGGGTCAGATGTGTCTCTCCTTATAAAAGCCAAAGCAGGCCATCGTTGTAAATTTAATTGAACCTTCTGGTTAAAGGTTAGACAAAGCAACAACAGGTCCTGGTTTCAGGTCCAGCCTTTCTCCACCTGTGCTTATAAAGCATCTTGTTGTAGGCCTCATCGCCGCGTGTTGAGAGCACCAAGTCGCCCCTCAGACGACGCAGAGACCAAAGCACACTGTCCAGACTCTTCAACCTGGTGAGCTCACCTGACGTTTGACTCCTCCTTTCCACAAAAAATGACTCTTTTCACCTGTAAAGAATGGACCTGACAAACATTGTCTCTTATCTGTGTTTGCCTGAATGCAACAGTGATGCTATCATCAGAGATAAGTGAGTAGTATCGTGTGCAGTAGCTCTAACTGTAATGATTCATCATTCCAGTTCATGTAGTCTTCATTCATCTTGTTTACTATTAGTGATACAGCATCAACATGCTTTTACAGCAAGTGATCATCATAATAAATTAACACGCTTATGTGCAACATTTGCACACTGCGTAATACCACATATAAACCGAAACCTTAAATTCTCTCATTTACATATCCATTGATATTGTCATCATTTCTGTGCATGTTGTCTACCTCAACCCACTTCATCTTCAGTAAGGATGATCCTCCTGAATCCCAATAAATGTGAAGTATTCGACAATCGCAGCCAAAATTATTCAAACTAGATCATCAACTTGTAACATAGTTTTCATTCAAATCCAGATTGCTGTTGGACGCCATCATTAGTGATAGAAGATGAGTGTTTTTGCCAGTCACCTTATCCTCCTCCTCCTCACTCGTCTCTCTCCAGGGAGAAACCAAGTCCCGCCCCCCCCCTAAACGCTGGAGCACCATCTTCTAAGCTCTCCGCCGAGGACCAAACCACAGATCCAACACAGATGGGAGACGAGGACGAGGGAGAGAAAAGAGATCTGCATGTGGCGGACTCACAACCTCAAGAAATGTTAACCCACTAACACAACGTCTCCTATATTTTTGAGGCAGTGACACGACATCGGCGCAGTAATAGGCCTATCCAGTCTGCTGGGATGCAGGCGGTCACTGAGGGGGAGAACTGTACATGTACATGCCAACACACTCGCCGCAGTTGTCTTTTAATCCTAATTCTGAGGCTGCGTTCTCTAGATCTTTGTCGTTATGTAGCTGTGTAAGGCTTTCAGAGGTTTGGTCATGCTATAGTAAAAAAAAAAAAATCTACTTCTCACCTCACCCATTCCAGTATCTTGGTCTGATGGTGCTAGTGTCTGCTGTCTACTGTTCAAAGTTTGTTCATGGCAGGTGTTTGTTTTTCTATTCGTCTCCATATTGTCTGCATTTTGTACACGGATGATGCTTTATAAGCCCTGCTGCCTTTTTTGGAAACGCTAGGCCAACTCACAAACCCCCCACACCTCTGTTTCGTTCCGTGTGTCGGCATCTGTGTGACATATAGACTGAGAGTGTTGTTGTTGTTGTTGTTGTTGTTGTTGTGCGTGAGTGAGAAGTATGTTGCAAAGAAATGCATTTGAAAATACAACTGGAAAAACCTATATGTTAAGTAGTATGGACTCTAATATTGTTTTACGTAACAGTTTCTGTTTAATTAGGCCTCAGTGTAATTAACGAACATGTATAGGATGATGCTATTCAAGTCTATCAAGTGAATGAAATAAAATGCCCTTTCTAAGTGCACTTAGTGTTATGTAATTGAAAAAAAAAGTCCTAAATACAACTGGTCTGCTTTCTCATCTACGTGTTGCATCTATCTAATTTATTGCAACTGATCTGTTTGCATGTTAAATTGTGTTCGTTTGAGGTTTTAATGTCATTCACGTTGCATTTAGAAAATGATAAACAAAAGGTTTGTTTTACCCGATGGTCAGATGGTAAGTTGATCAAAGGTCGTAGCGGCTAGGTGGCATCAGGAGCTCGGTACCGAAGGACAGCGTGTTACTTGCAAATTTGTCCATTTTATTTTGTGCATAATTAATTATATTGCCACTCTCGTTTGTACATGAGCTGTGTGTATGTTCACTGTAGTTGAGTAGTCAATAAAAGAATTATTAAGATGTTTTCCTGCGGTCACTGGCATGTGGTGGTGCTATAAGGATAGGAGCTGATACTTAGAAAACTGAGTGTTGTGTTTCCTCATACTGTAAAACTCTGTAATGTTCAGCCTAACTTGAAATAAACGCCTTTTGTCTTCTCTTAGAAGAGTTGATACATGTTTTTAAAATCTGACAGAATGATATGTTTTGGCCATATATTCTTATCTTTATGACATATCTTTTTTTTTCATTTTGAAGACTCAGCTGACATTGATAAGATGCTACAGTGAATGCAGACAGCACAATAAACTTGCAGATCCAAGATCAATCTTACCAGAAATAATAAAGAGTTCAGTGGTCGAAGCCACAGTGTCCAGAGACCGTTTAGAAGAGAGGAGGTTGAAAACAAGGAGTGACTCTTATTATTCTCTTCATAAAACTCCTCGTCCAGAACATTATAATCTCTGAGAACCATATCTTCCATATAGCAAAACATCCTTTTTCATGCCTAAGATATCAAACTTCAGTCAGGTGATACAAACTCTCAACAAAGCTTCTCAAACTTCACTCTGCACTCTGAGGTTTATGAGTATGGAGAGCCTGTAATAATGTCATCAGTGGACTCCCAGGTTTATTCAGCAGCTGAATAACTAAAGAGGGAGAAACAGAAAACACATATCTGCCTCCAACCATCACTGAAATAACTCCCACTTACCCTTGCCATATCCCCGTAAGGGCCAATCATACAGTATCTCCAAACGATAATCCCGATATCAGAGTGTTATACAGACGCATCAAAAAAGATCTCACGCTAAGTCATGCTGTACTCTTTGCCCTACATGGAGGAGAACAATAAACAAGAGTGAGTCATCCTCATTAGACTCCCCTGTCAATACTCCGAGTGGGAAAAACAACATTCACATCATTAGAAATACTGCTGAGACAGAACTTTTCAAGGACAACTGCCCCTAAAACCACAATTAGCACAGCCGCCTCCCCAGCATGCATTGTTCCTCAGATAATTGGCTGCGTGGCTCAAAATCCGCAGTCATACAAAGGGAGGTAACGGGCAATTCTCCTATACTCGACACATTTTAGTATTCAGATAAAGGGCTGAATATACACTGAGCCTTTATCTATCTGGGTCTTCTTGACTCTCTCGTGGGCCCTAAATGTCTGCCATAGAAACATATCATGGATTAGAGTATATCAGTAGGCTACTGGATATGACTGGAATGATAGATTAAAATCTCAAGAGGAAAATTCCTCCAGTGAGCGATACCAGCTCCTAGACAGATATCCTTTCAACACAAAAGATCGTGCCCTTCACAAGATTTCGAGACAATCTAATGCATTCTTTTAACACAATCATCCTCCCCCTGATAAAACCCACCCAGTACATCCCGACACCCAACATCTGCTGTGTAATTCCGCTTCCAACACCCCCTCCTGTCCCAGTTCGTACGCTTAAACATACTATACCTAATAGGACCTTTGTTCCTTGTTATGCCTTACTGTACAGCTGTTCTTTGATCGCTACATCCTCATATTTCCTCTTTGAAGTGGAAATCTATACGGGCTTTTTGCCTGAACGCAGCTGAACACATCAAAACACAGGCAATTATCTCTCTCCACCTCTCACGCTCACTGTGGTGTTTACAGCCGGTGCTGGAGGCGGTCTTCAAAACCTTTTGGACGATTAAAACCTGCTATTTTCTGGAAATATCAATGAACAGGATGCTGCAATGTTGAGCAACAGAGACCTCTTGTGCCCCATTAAAGCTCTGCAAAGCTACAATTCTAGAATGGACCACACGGTTCTAGAATGGACCACACGGTTCTAGAATGGACCACACGGTTCTAGAATGGACCACACCGTTCTAGAATGAATCAGAAAAGTCAAAACTGCCTTTATTATCACCATATCAAGATTTCTGTCTTCTTATATGACATGAAGAAACATGGCACTAAAAAAAAACATTTTTTCATACTCACATTTGTTTTCTAATGCAGGTGAACGGCATTTTCAAATAATTTATGTGCAAAGTGCGACTTCACTTTATTTAGACCCAATACGTACATTCACAATAGTGCTCCTTTTTTTTTTAGATATTCAGTCTACAGCATCACTTACACATCCGGACTTACATGGCACTGCACAAAATAAAAAGGTTCACATGAAGCGAGAAATATGATTGTGCCTTTTTTTCAAAACGCTCATGACATTCAAAATACTCATAAAGTGAATAAAACAAGATAGGTGCTAAATTGCATGACTGCTTACCAAGAAGTATGCATTGATTTGTCTGCAGACTATTGAAACGTTATGTACTCGTGTTCATACAAAGTAAGTGCTGTAAACCTCCGTGTCACGCAAGTCATCAGTTTCAGCTAAAACTCTCGCCCGCCTCCTGTTTAAAAACATGGCTGTCCAGATTTCGTGACTCAGTTCTTAGCTCATCCACAATCCCAGAAACGCTCCCCAGCAAACCCCCCATCCCATCTTCCATCTCCCCGTGAAAATCCACTTCCTCCACTTTCACCTGCCCTCCCGTTGCGAGAAAAGCCTCCCCTTCGTCAAATCCATAACCGTAGCCGTCGTCCACGTCTGTCGCCGCCGTGCTCGCGTTGTTACTGTTGGTGGAGGAGCTGGAAGCGAGTCTCTCGCATCGGGCCTGATGCCGCAGGAAGCTGTCCCTCCAAATGACTTTCTTCCCACACAGGCCGCACTCATAGGGCCGCAGCCCGCCGTGGGTCTTAAGGTGCTTGGTCAGATGGTGCTTCATCTTGAAGGACTTGGTACAAACGGGACAGCCGAAGGGCCGCAGATTGAGGTGCTGCATCTTGACGTGGCGGTCTCGCATGCTCTTCAGGGTGTAGGCTTTGCCGCAGTGGCAGAAGTGAACTTTGCCCGTGTAGGGGGCGCCGGCGAGGGAGAGCGAGGATGACGAAGACGGGGTCGGGGGGGAAGAGGG
>OMOV01089012.1:0-14424 GCA_900312565.1 Beryx splendens | reverse complement strand
TGTTGTTGTACGCAGCCCACCAACATATGCACATAGCTGTTGTTGAGGCTACACACACTATATAGAGAATATAGTGTGTGTGTGTGTGTGTGTGTGTGTGTGTGTGTGTGTGTGTGTGTGCATGTGTGTGTGTGTGTACTTGTGTGCATAGGACAAGATACTCCCACCCTTAGGGATTCAAACTAAGGACCACAACTCCACATCTCTCCATATGTGTATCTCTCAGTGAAGAAGACCGTCAGCAGTTTGAAAAGGTTTAGTTAGTGTGGTGTGTTCTGCTGTCTACTTAAATTGAGGATTGAAACCAAGTGAGGATTTTGATGTTGTACAAGTTTGTTTATTATCTTAATCCCTATGTAGTATTGTGATTAGGGATGGAATAATGTGTTTTACCCAGACTTTGGACAAACGACAGCACACCATATAAAAGTGGACATAATTTCATAAATAGTAAAACTCCACTATAGCACTGTGTTTAATAGATCGTTCTTATGGCTGCATGACATAGCTTGCCTATCCATGTGTAAATTTATCCAAACAGTAATTACATGTTAGTGTGTGCTTGATGACTGAAGTGCTTACTCACCTATTGCCACTGCTAGTGCATGAAAGGTTCTTCATTGCAGCAGCATATAGGCTGTCTTTTGTCCAATATATTAAACTGGTTCTAATCTATGATCATAGGCTGTGAAATCCAAAACACAGTGTCAGAAATGAGCTGTCAGGGCCAGATGGACAGCATGCCTACGCTCCCAGCATTCTGCTGACTCCCGCTGATTGGCTCATACTTTCTAAGGCATATGTCTGACTTTTTTCCTGATCCGGCAACTGAAACTTTTTTTTTTATCCACCCCTGCAATTTTATACACCTTAAACCTCAAAGAGTTCAGGACTCCATACCCTACAGAAGCACTGGCATACAGCATATTATGCTCTGATGCAACACTAGGCCGTCTCTTTGTATGTGGGAGAATCATCTATGGAGCTATGGCCTAAGAAGAATTTTTTCGACTGCACCTCATGTCTGGTTGGCAGAGCAGTATCTTTTTCATCAGCCCAGGGTTGGTAATCCCAGGGATTGGCCCCTCAGGCTGAGTGAGGAGACAAGATAAGTGTTGGCGGCACTCTTTGTGATGGCTAACTTTTGATAAACCTGGATGATTCAATCATTTTTATCATGATTTTAGTTGTGTCCCAAGAGCTTCCTTCCCACACATTTGACTGCACATTTATCTACAGAATAATATTTTCTTACATTACATTGATTTCCTTACTTCCTGCCTACTGTTGCTAATCTATCATCCCATTTATTCCACATATAGCCTATCTATCTAGGGTTTGTAGGAAGGTAAACTGAAATGATTTGTCTGTGCTTTGCTTTAAGCCTACATTTTGTAGGAAGCATTTGGTAGATCAGTGTTGATTTCCTCTCTGTGGGATTTAATTGGACACTTACCAAACCAAAGTAGTGTTTCTGTTAGACCAACAGGCCAACATGCAGCAAAATACAACAAAAGCCACACTGTGTTTGGAGGTGCATATTGTGTTGATACAGTGTGAGTCATTTTAAAAATGTGTAAACTTATATTTGTTCCTATTGTATCTGCTGAATCAACAATGATTTCAAAGAAAGCTGTCTTACCTCTGCTGTGTGCAGTCTAATCTAGATTGAATAGATACCACATACAGCAATATGTTGTATATTTTGCAAAATGCACATGCATCTCATTTGCACCAATGACTTCAGTGTTTATTTTGCTTATTAGAAACAAATGTAATTTGTGATCCTTTGTAATTTAGTTAATATTGACAGGTCAACACATCCTCATTCCCTCCTTCTACCTTATTATTACTGACTAAGATGAAGTAGAATAATGAAAGTCACGTTTCACTTTTCTTGCTTGATTAACCTCAAGTGGCAGTAGGTCTGTCTACATTAAGCATCTGATGTAATCAGATGACATATGGGCATTTTAGGGAGTGGTGCTGAGAGCAGTTTCGGCTACCACCAGACCAGCACCGCAACCCTGACCACTGTCAGCAGATTTTGGTCTGAGGGAGGGATAACAAGCCATTTTAAGCACAATGTGCTGTGTTTTACTTGGTCATGCTGAATAGGCTTCAGCATGGCAGGAAGGTTTGTCTGCAGGTCAGAACAGCTGAAGCGTGAGTCAAAATTGTAGCAGCAATTTGTGTAACTGCCCCCACCTCTCACCCCCAACCACCAACCCACCCACCCGGAGCATGTTTTCACAGTAGTGGAGTCCTAAAAAACCCCCACTGAATTGAATTCAAGAGCGATCCTTACTCCCAATTAACAGCTGTGTTTAATTCTTTGGTGGGATTTTAGATACTCTGCATCTTTTATTAAAGCTGTTATTTCTTTCAGTCATAAGCATTTTATGATTTGTTGTTTTTCATTGCATGTTTGGGATGAACTATTTCTGATCAATTTGTCTTCTGTTATTCACATCGCAATCAACCAGAAAGAATCAGACAGGTTTCAGTAACATTGTGAAAGATCCAGTCTACTTGTTAAATATACATAATATAGTTGGTTACATACGTATATTTTGTGCCACCTTTGTCTTGTGTTAAGTTGGATGGGCTGAGTTTTGTTTCCGAAGTCGATCATATACTATTCACCTCTGCAGAGGTAAGCCTGGATACAAGAAGGACTGGTGTGGCCCCTGAGGCTTCTGATTTACTAAGTATTCTGCATGTCTAAAATAATCTAAAATATAACTTTTGATATAGTGCTAATATAGTGCTTTAACACCTAGAGAAAGCATGTCTTAAGATCTTGTCCTGTACCAAGTTAGTCTACTGTTGTGTGCTACAGCCAGCTTTTTAGAGATGCCTATGGACGGTTACTATTTAATCAGGTTTATGTGTACTTACTGTATGACTCGGCCAGATCACAACCCCATAATATAGGTGATCCTAATGTGATAAAGATTAAATTAGATCAAACCAAGCCCATACCCTGATGCTCATAAAATTGACTCTAATATTCAGATATAGTCTGTAAATGTATGTTTGAGTTGATTTTTAACATGCTTAGATGAAGAGACAATACACTGCCTGTGTGATTCTCTTTCTCTTTCTATTTCTTCCCATCAGTGTTCTTCCCTCTTGCTTCAGGGGAGTTGAACCATGCTGTTGCTCTTTGTTATCAATATAATCCTGAGTCATAACTTCTGATGTAATCATAATGTAGTGATCTTGCCTTTTTATGTCTCCCAATCTATTTATTTCAGTGCAGGACAAAGAACATACACAAAATGTACTGACCCTGCTCTTGACTTGCTATGGTAGATCAGGAATGCTTCTGTTGGGTATGAGGCCGGCTGTAAATAAAAGGGTTCATTCTTTTGAACCACACCCAAATTATTACCCCCGGCCCATAGGCGAAGCCTATGCCGGGGGTTATGTCGTCACTTGCGTGTGTGTGTGTCTGTCTGTGTGTCTGTATGCGCGTCACGAAGATAACTCGAGAACGAAACCTCCGATTCGCACCAAACCAAGTAGACGCGTGTAGGGTGGGACAAGGTAGAACGCTATTTGATTTGGACCCGATCCGTCCATAGGTGGCGCTACAGCGCTCAACTGAAAACTTTAAACAAGCATATCTCAGGCCCTGTTTGACCTACAGTCATGGTATTTTGCACACATATACCTCGCCTAAAGAGGAACAAATTTACATCATAGTAGAAACCACGCCCTCCCTCAATTCTGATTGGTCCACATGTTTTGCTCAATATCTTTGTTGTTGTTTTTTCAAAGGGCCCACTTGGTGTGCTGAGCCTACAAATAAAGTCCTAGCTAGTCCATGGTAGAAACCACGCTCTCCTTTAATCTGATTGGTCCTACATTTTGGTCCTATACATTTTGGCTCAATGTCATTGGTTCTAAAGGGTCCAGAGCTGCCATACATGGTGTGGGTGGACTACGGGGCCGGGGGTCGGCACTTTTTGAGTGCCTCTTTCTAGTTATGATTGTTTGTTTTGATGAAATAGTGAAATAAAGAGAAAAGCCAATACTTATATAGTGTAGGCCCCTGTGCCTTGTTTCAGCCTCCTATGTTTGTTCAGTGTTACTGTATGTGAATCTTATAACCAACTAGCTGCGTCCCTCCGGACAGCCAAATAACATTTATTTGACAAATTCAGAGATGACTCAGGTGCTGTTTGAATTATTCCAGTTAATATTGCTGCAAGACAAACATTTTGGCCATGTGTGAGGTTCAATATCTTATGTACACAGATGGCTTATGATTAGCGCAGCACATATGTAGCTAGCTAGATGGCTGTGCTGAGTCAATGTTGACCTGTTTGATTAATAGCAAATATTGGGCTTGTTAATACGGTGGTAGGGATGTTAGCCTTGTCAAACATACAGTTGTGGTGTGAAATTCCTATAGTGGTTTGTGAATTGCAACCGATTCATAAATGCCATGCAGTGCACACACAAATCAAATCTAAAGGCCAGAATTGTAAATATATGGTTAAATGACAGTAGCGCACAGTCCCTACAGCCAAAAGGGAACACCCTCTATATATCATGAAATTTGGCTTTGCTTGACACTCATTCATTCCTTTCCCTGACCCACGCCTCTCTTCTCATAACCTTCCTTACCCGTTATTTCTCACCCTTAATTTATCCCGCAGTCCCATCTTTCTCATGATTCTCTTTTTGTACTGTTCCTTCTTTCTTCCCACTCTTTGATGACAGCTTAGCTATTCCACTGATCCAGGCAGGATTGTGATAACACCCCCCTCTCTCATCTGTAACAGTCAGCCTTGACATTGCTCTCATGAGATTGGCATCATATGGCTCATACAAAAGCAGGACAAACACTTGCGCAGTGTGGACATTAGGAATGGCAACCATCATTTTGTGCTGTGACACTGCATACTTTTAAGTGAAAGTGTGGCCTAGATAGGCCAAACCAGAAATTTCTCTCTGTGTGTCCCACATCTCTCTCTCTTAAAACTGCCCTGCTCCCACTGGATTAGGATGAGACACTAAGCCCTAAGTGTGACATTATTATAGGACAGGTGGAGCTAGATGAGACTTTGGAGGCAGTGTGTGCTAGATTTACCCACTGAGAGCATTTTGCAAGCATGTACATCCTATCAACTGATATTTGAGATTTCATGAGAGATGACTGTGTGCCCACACCAAACTATTTGATGACATTGTTGCGGGTTTCATGACATGGAAATGAACTTGTGTGTGAAATATTAAGATAATGTTTTGAAATCAGCCTTAGTGCTCCCTGGAGGGGGTGATATGGAGGAGAAAAATTTGCCTTCAGCCTGCTAGGAAGTCATCAACATATATTAGCATATAGTCTTTGACTGCTGGATGACACCAGCTGTTCATGGACTATTTCAACCAAAGCCAAACCAGTTCCTTGAAAGAACACGTCATGGGGATGGATCATTTTAACTTCCACTATATTGCACTGTGCCAAAGGCTCAAAATATTGGTAAATTCAGCTGTAAGGTTGAGATGGTGACAGAGTAGGGAAGACAGAGTAGATAATTTTCTGAGGGGATTCAATCCTAAACCAGGAGGGGCAAATGATTCAGAGATGGACTCTATCACTGCACATATTGAGGGAATTCTTTATTGTAGAATTGCTGTGTTGCTGCCGACTGGATAAATCTAGATGTAGATCACAAGCAATGTGCCACGGTGAACCTAAATGGTGTTGTGCTATTTTTTTTTGGTCTACTCCATTGAGACAACTTATCTCAGCGGAGGACAGCTTGTACTTTTGGGGATGGTTCGCTGTGACTGCCAGGGACACACAGTATACTGTAGATCTTGATGAGTTTCTTTTCTGGGGGTGCGCTAATGAGATGACTGTATGTAAATGACACACTTGCACATGCACGCATGTACGCATACACACACGACCTGGGTGTTAATCATGTTCCATCCGCCCGCTGCTGGCATCAATATAGTTTCACTGTGGTCAGTTCAAGAGGCAATTTCAATTCACTATTCAGAAATTCTTGCCCATGCAACTAATGCCTTTTATAAAAGAACAAAACAAAGAACATTTAACAGTCTGTGGATTTAGATTTTGAATCACCTCCAGGAAAGGCAGAATTTAAGATTACATTGACCCTCGTCCTGCAGCTCACACAATTTCTTGCTGTTGCTGATGCTGCCGCACTTCTGACTCCTGTTCTCTCCTCTGCTTGTGTCTTCCAGGTATTTATGAGCAGACATTTCTTATATAACTGCAGCCAACCAATCCTGGATGTGAAGATAGCCTTTTGTCAGGTGTGTGTTCCTTACAGGTAAAAAAGGTACAGTACTCATTCCCTTCCATTTCCCCTTCATTGCTATATGTGTTGTGCTATTGTTGTGTTTCTGTGTGTGGAAAGCGAGGTAACTCAGCCATGTATGTTTACAATCAATAGCAACATTTACTTTGCAATGAGTACAAAAAGTAGCACAATCCTGTTTAACTATAAATTGAATCTAGTTTTGTGATGTTGATCCCATCATAAATAACCCCTGGAAAAGGTTATTTTCCAGCAGGTGAAGAATTTCTAGCCTTGTGTTCAGTAATTTGTTTCACTCAAGGCTAGAAATAATGTACTGTAGTCCTGAGATTCCACCTAACATCAATACAACATTGATCTGAGACGGAGATCTTCAAGACAAAGCAGTGAACAGAATTTTTAATTAAGCTAAATCCCCTGTCTTCCCTTCTTCTAACAAACAATCACAATTACGCTAATCGGGACCAAATTAGCCTTGTCCATTTAATTGTAGGTTGTGACGGTGAAATAAGGCCGCAACTAAAGATTATTTTCATTATCGACTAATCTATCACAAATTTTTTAATATTATGAAATGGAGAAAAGCAAGCAGATCTTATCATTTGTGAAGCTGTAACCAGCAAATGTTTGGTACTTTTAACTAACAATTAATCAATTATCAAAATTATAATATATAACATTATAATTTATAATAGTATTATACATTATAATAATACATTTCTGTCAATCGATGAATTGAGTAATCGTGAAATGCAAGCTTCCTTTGAGGATGTGATTTTATAAACTGTGCATATCACAAGTCTGAGGCTTTTGCACCATCAGAATGTGTGTGAGCGATGCTGAGCTGAAGGGCCATTGCTCTGTTGAAGCTCTAATCTGAGGCCAGTCTGACTCTTCACACGGGATGTCTGGATTACACATGCATGTTTGGGTGATCAATGCCTTGAGCTTGGTATGCAGTAGGCACTTGGCGGTGTTGGCTGTAAAGGGTCCACTCCAATGAAATGATTTGATCATAGGTTTGGATGACCATACACATACATGAATTCACATGGCATTTGTGAGGATTGTCTCAATAGTTTTGCTCCTCAGTAAGATCCCTCATATAGCACCTCCGCCTCGTTGGGGTTGTGAGCCATGTTGTAATTACCAAGTCTGTAATTAGCTGATTTTTTTGTTGTGGGTCCAGTTGTAGGACTGCTCTGCCCAAGTAATTATAGCTTGATTACTGTGTGCACATTAATAAAGGAATAATGTATTTACTGTAGTTAATAGCATGCTGCTACTTGTGTTATTATATGGTTATTACACAGTTAACATTCATGCATGCAAACAATTTGTTAAGTGTAAACTTTTGCACCCATATGTATATTCTGTCATGTCTAAGCTGCCTTGTTTGCAGTTTTACCAATTATTGCACACTGGAAAGATGATAATGATAATGATAATATAATAATACGAGCAAGACTTAAAAGCAGCAGCTAAGTCAATGCAGATTGGTTGATTGGTTAATTGATATGATGACATTTGATAACTTAACAATAATAACGTAGTTGATGATAAAAAAAAAATTTCACACCATCAATGTCAACCGTATGTATCAATTAACTTTTTACTCTTATTTTCTTAGAACTGTTGATTCTCTTCCAGGTCTTGTCAGGCAGGTAAGTAAACAGAGATCATCCTCAGCATCACTAATGGAGATTTCCCATCATGTTTGCTTCATGCAGGGTTTTGGGAAACAAGTGGATGTGTCATATATCGCCAAGCATTACAACATGAGCAAAAGCAAAGTGGACAACCAGTTCTACAGTGTGGAAGTGGGAGATTCTACCTTCACAGTTCTAAAACGTTACCAGAACTTAAAGCCCATTGGCTCCGGGGCTCAGGGAATTGTCTGGTAAGCACTCAGCAGTGCATTTGTTTTATATCCCTTTTTACATCATATCATGCTATTTGATGTGTTTTATAGAGTCGTTTATGTGTTATCATCTAATTTTGTTATTGAGAAAACTGAGGAAATTATCCTCTAATTACCTTGTAGTTTACTGCTGTTTTCATTGCTGGAGTGTAGAGCAGCACAATTAAATGTAGATAACCGTATATCACGATTTTATGTTTCCACAATTAATAATCGTGAAATTCGGTGACATTGAAGTGTTTGTTATATTTTCAATTCCCCTGACCGTCCCAGTGTGGTATATCAAGTGCTACCATTGCACGTGACTAATCACAACCTTGTGGCCAAAACAAAAGTTAAGATATAGCAGCAGGCGGCTCTGGTGGGAAAGAAAGAGAGAATCCTTTCTACATTGTTTCTAAAAATGGATCATCTGTCATTTGCAGACGCTTTGCCAGATGACGACAGACCAGTGCAGTTTCTGTGCAAAGTTTGCCTTGGGGTTGTAGCTGTGCCTCAAAGTAATAAAGTGATAATTATTTATTATTTGAATTTTGCAAACAAGGAGAATAAGACAGTAAGAGTGAAAACTAGACTTTCTAACTGAGCTAAATACTGCACTGAAAAAATTAAAAAGTGAAAATATATGTTAAGATGCACATGCGAATTCGAGACAAACATGATCACAATATTTAGCAGAATGATCAGGATTATCATTTTTGCCATAATCGTGCAGCAGTGGAGTGTCTTGTGGTATTTGGATTCACAAGGCTCGTATTCTCTCCAGTGCTATGCGCTGATAAGACATCCTCAGTGTTGTTTTGAATATGGATGTGTGGGCCATGAGGGCCTTACAGAATAGGCACTTAAGAGAATCCTTAATCCGGATTGCGGAGACGGCTCGTATTCATTGTAATTCACCTCACGTCTGCCCTGTCAGCGCAGGGGAACAATAGCCAAGACTCCACTTAAAGGAATGCATCGCAATATCGCCTGTCAAAAGGCCAAATGGATCCATAAGACACATCTATCTTTACGCCTTCTCACTGTGGTGGTACCTGCCTCAAAGAACAACGCTGGGATGAGCCACGCTGACATGTATCTTTTCAGTGTGACTCACATTTCCTAGTGTTTATATTAAATAGCTTTCACACCCTTAACCCCCTGTCCTCTGCTACCCCTCTCTCATGCTGCCTGTCATTGTCCTTCCTTTTCTTCCAGTGCCTCCAGCCCTTCTGTCCTTCCGCTCCAAAGCAATTTTGTCCGTTTGCAAAGGAGCTTGGGCAGGCTGTAACTGCTAATGCGGGGTTTGGGCCCGTTTCAGGGACGTTGCAGCGACGGATGACAGGGAGACAGTGCAAATCTAATTTAACCTGCTCTGCTGTGCTCTGCTTGGCTCTGCCCTCGGCTGTCATATGGTGTCAGTCAGATGGTGACGGTATTACCACAACCTAAACCACATAAAACCATGCAGACTCATATAATAGCCTACTGCTTATACAGATTAAATGTGATACATTATGAAAATGGTCTCATTAAGATGACACGCAAATCAACACAAACAGGACAAAATAGCGACATGCATGTTGATGCCAGGAGGACATAGTAGTTGTTTTGTCATAATACGATGAATCAAATGGTTGGAGTGAATTGCTTAATGTGCATTTTATTTAGAAGATTCCTTAGTTAAACATCTGTCTGGTTTTGCTCAGACAGTAGACAGTAGAGTTCAAACATACACACATCCGGCAGCACATGCACTCACACAAACATTCACTGCAGCTGACTGGAGGCAAACAGAAAACAACAATATTCAAACAACAAGGAACTGATGCAAAAGCTTATCCTGAAATCAACGTAATTATGCTTCTCTTATGCAATCAGGAGACTTTTGCCCCTGAGAACATGGTAATGAGGAGACACTTGTATCACGGGAGCAGCCAAGACTCACTCTGCTAATGTTGCCTCCCACAATAATCACAATCTGTGCATATCTCTGCCCTTACGACTGGTGCGGTTGGTCAGGATGAGCTTTCCGAAGCATCTTAGTAGGGATGAGGGCATTAAGTAGTTTAGCTGGTCATGACATCATCTTTCACTCAGCTAGAAAAGTGATGACTTACTCAAATCCCTATTGGCTCAATGCTTTTATGAAGGCTCCACTGTTTCCATGGTCACACATCATCCCTGGCCTGCAGCCTCCACAGAGAGATGACGAGCCACACGGCTGGGTGTATCCCACCCAGCCATCCACCAACCCACACACAACATCCACTCGTTGTTGTATACAGTACTACAAGCCTCGATCAGGGTTCAGCAAGCCTGCATACAGATGCCTTGAAACCCATCTATCAGGGAGAATCAATGAGAAAAGGCAAGCAAATGCATCCCTTTAACATATAGCTGACCATGTAATATGTTTGGCATTTTCATGGCTGTTCCATTTTTTCCTTCTCCCTGCCTGGATATTGTTGTTGTTCTTATATTGAAAACAAACATCTAAAAAAAAATAATTCCTAAATAGCATATAGGTTCTCTGGGGTTTGGATTTTGTTGAGCCAGCAATAAACTGTGGTAATGACCTCCAAAATCGGCTGTTGCCATAGCTTGGAAAGAAAAACTATACTCTCCCCTCCCCTCCATTTCATAGTACCATTTTATTTTTATTTGGACTATAATAATAATGATGTGATACATTATTGATCCCCATTGAGAAACTCTCTTAGGCCCGTCCACAGAGAGTGCAGGCTCAGCTTTAGCATCTGAAGGGTTGTGAGTGGAATCTGTTGTGTGATCAGAAGATGCTGATGCTATTTAACTGTCACATTTCCTGTAGTACGGCTTTCTTGACAGCCGCCCCAGAGAATGAATTCTGTTGCTTTATTGCTTCCCTGTTTCTGACAGGGTCAAAGCACTGAAGGAAAAAATGTTTTACACACATACAAACACACAGACCTTTTCAATATATCATCTGTGTGAAAAAGGCAATCGTCAGTTGTAATCTATATGCTACATAAGCTATACCTAATATTACAGTTATTTAACATAGAATAAGTTGACGGTGTTAGCAGCATATTGACTTGCAGCTGAAATTATGAAGGTTTAACAGCCTCAGTTTTCCCCTTTTTTTAAGCGAAGGCATCTGCCATCCATTTCCATAAGGTTTTGTTGGCTTGGATCAATGACCCTTCTTTGTGAAAAATGGTTTTGAGTACAACCTGTTTGGTAGAGTTGGTGTCATCAGTCAAGTAAATGATGTGTGTATTACATCAATGAGGTGGCTGCACCCGCTCTCATATCAGCATGTTGAGACTGTTCAGTACAGTCACTCAGCGACCAATGGCAGGCACTCTGACTGTCACATAGCGTCATACAATCACACGCAATGTGATTCATTCAGTTATGAATATTGGAGGAACAAATATCAAGATTGATCATTGATTTCTGGTTTATCTGTCACCATGTTTACGTTCTACCGGGAATAGGAAACACCAATATACACACATCTGTTTAGTTTGGTGCCACCAATATTACCCTAGGTTCTCTGATTCCTTCCTATCTTCTCCACTGCTCTCACTTTGTCTCATGTCCTCCACTGTTCTTCACTGTTCTCTGTGGTTTTCTCCTGCAGTGCGGGCTATGACGCCGTCCTGGACAGAAATGTGGCCATCAAGAAGTTGAGCAGACCCTTCCAGAACCAGACCCATGCCAAAAGGGCATATCGGGAGTTGGTGCTCATGAAATGTGTCAATCACAAAAATGTGAGTAAGTGGGGAGAGGAGTAACAGGTAGGAAGGCATGGAAACAAATCCTGTTTCCATGGATATAAAGAGACGTGGGAGCATGACAGATTCAAGCCCACTTGTAAACTGTGGCAGATACTCAGAGTCTGTTTTTGGTTTCCGATAAATCCCTGTGCTGCAGAACAGAGAAGAGCTGCTGCGATGTTGTGACCATATTAAATCCCATGGAAATGTACAGAATTAGAGTGAGAGAGAGAGTATTTCGAGGCATGAATATAATCCCCAGTGCAGCAGTTTGTGCTCTTTTCTTGTTCTCTTTCTCTCTTTCCTTTCTCCTTTCTCTTCCACATTCGCTCCCACTCCTTTGTTCCATCTCACTCGCTCTCTCTCCTCCAATTTACTCTCTCACTCTCTCACTCACGCAGCCGCGTCCTTCATCATGGCCATGACCAATTCATGTCCTCAATCCCTTATCTAAGTCTCATTTTCTCACTTTGGAAGATATGTGCGTGTGTGTGTGTGTGTACGCATGTCTAAACTGCATGTTGATCAGCCTCACTGTCTTCTCTCTTTCAGATTATCAGTTTATTAAACGTCTTCACACCACAGAAATCTTTAGAGGAATTCCAGGATGTGTGAGTACCTACAGTAAAACCTTGCAGAATACCATTTTTTTTTTTTTTTAAATACGAAGAAACCTCATGTAACAGCTACTACAAATGCTAAATATTTTTTCATTTAATCTGATATGTAATATGATAGAAAGAGATTGGGGAGGAGGAGGGGGGGGATTTTATTACACATTACGTGCTCCCGACTCTTGTC
Organism: Beryx splendens; assembly: GCA_900312565.1. Taxonomy (NCBI): domain Eukaryota; kingdom Metazoa; phylum Chordata; class Actinopteri; order Beryciformes; family Berycidae; genus Beryx; species Beryx splendens. Next base: position 1,651 of record OMOV01089012.1, on the reverse strand, counting down.
CCCCCGCAGTTATGAGAGCACAACCATGGGAGTCTAGTCAGTGAAAGTAGGGTGTAATCCGAGGCTGCTGGAGGGATCCTGTCCTCATACTGAATGATGGATGAGTGTGTTCACTTTTAGAACAGTCTCTAGCTAAACATTACTGCAGAGGGATTCATGCTTGTTTGTGGCACTTTCGTTCTTCCGCCCAGAAACCCGAGGTTGAAGCACTGCAGAACGCCCAATGTGTTTGGGGAGAACATTTATGTCAAGTGATGATAATCTCATGGGATCTTTCCATCCATTATTAATTTCCATATGAATATAGTAGACAACAATGTACGGCAGTCAATCCAATCCAATCAATCAATCAATCCTCTATCTCCCAGGTACCTAGTGATGGAGCTCATGGATGCCAACCTGTGCCAGGTGATTCAGATGGAGCTTGACCATGAGAGAATGTCCTACTTGCTCTACCAGATGCTGTGTGGTATCAAACATCTCCACTCAGCTGGCATCATTCACAGGGTAGGAAAGTTTGGATTGTGTTGCTGCAGCATCAGTTTGTGGAAGATGGGATCCTATAGTTCAACGAACAACAATTGGAACACATTAATTTTACATATACACTGCCATCAACTTGTCACTGTTTTGTTGCTCTGATACTTTATTGGTGGTCACGATAGTCCCAAAGGTAACTTTGAATTTGGCAACAGGAATAAGCAAATCTTAACCTATTAAATTAATGTGAAATCAAAGTTAAATGTGAGCTCATTCACATGCAGACATGGAGCTGGAGCTATGTACTAGCAAAACAAAATATATTTCATTGCTTGCAACTTCATGACAAACTTGTCAATGGAATAGAGAGTTTGTAAATGACCTAGATATACACAGTATTTTGCAAATTTCTATCCGTTTTCCCCTCTCCAGGACCTCAAACCAAGCAATATAGTGGTGAAGTCAGACTGCACCCTGAAGATCCTGGACTTTGGCCTGGCCAGGACTGCAGGCACCAGCTTCATGATGACCCCCTATGTGGTGACCAGATACTACAGAGCCCCGGAGGTCATCCTGGGCATGGGATACAAAGAGAATGGTGAGAGCCAACTGGAGTGTGTGTGTGTGTGTGTGTGTGTGTATATGAGCTTACATGGGCTACTGCACATTCTTTAACAAACTCAGTTAACAGCCTTACACCCACAGACAACTTTATTGATCCAAAATAAAACTAGCCTACAGTTTATTATATTATACTATAACCTTTCTTTAAGAGCATAGCATTGCCTGTGAAACGTTACAGGCAATTCTGCCAGTTGAATACACAATGAAGTCTGTAAACGAACAGAAGGAAAGTGAATATTAAAGTGATGGAGGTATGAGTCACCCCACACAGAATGCCCCAGTGAACATGTGAATAATTCTTCAAGGTATAAAAAATACCATCAGAGATTGATGGCCCCCATGTACGTCCCATAATTGATTGAATGCAAGCCTAGGCTATGACTCATTAGCCATACTCCTCCCATTAATACAGCATGCATGAATGGGCAAGGAGGCCTGTAGGCTTGGAGGCTATGCATTTTCTGCCACTAGTTAGTTCTCTTGAGGCTGTTTTTCTCTTCCTCTCCCATTCTGCTGCTCTCTCTCTCTCTCTCTCTCTCTCTCTCTC
>OMOV01089001.1:0-10570 GCA_900312565.1 Beryx splendens | reverse complement strand
GGAAGAAACATGGTGAGAGAGAGAGAGAGAGAGAGAGGGAGAGAGAGAGAGAGAGAGAGAGAGAGAGAGAGAGAGAGAGAGAGAGAGAGAGAGAGAGAGAGAGAGAGAGAGAGAGAGAGAGAGAGGACCACAGAGAGAGAAAGAAAGATACAGGAAGAGATATGGAAGAAGGAAAAGGAAATACGGGGGATGGAGAGGATTCAATAGGTTGAAATTCAAGGGAGGAGAGAGATAGCAAGAATATTTTGGATGTTGAGCTGGCTTAATTCATCTCGTCTTCTATCTTGAGACTGACAGCAGTTGCTTTTACATGGTGGTGAACTGACCATGTGCTTGTCTCAGCTTCGCAGCAATCTGGGGGTTGGAGGAGAGATAAAATTTGTGTAAACATAAGAGGCAGAAAGGACTCGAAAACAAGCATTTGCTTACTGATATCATGCTATGGTTTTAATATCTTTAATAAGCACTACGCAATCATTCCCCAAACAATGAGGCAACAAGTGTGATAGGCTGTTATTTACCATGATAAAATGTTAGATAGAAATGCCTTTACCGTCTCATAAAACTTGACTTGCTCCTCCAGGTACAGCTGCATGACCCTGTTGTAGTCGTAGATACGGTTGCTATGGAAGTGGTTCATCTCAGCTGTGGGGCGGGAAAAGGGGGAAACCCACTTAACACTGGTTCAGCTCTATTTCAGCTGATTTTGTAAAAGCTTTTGTAAGACCTATAGTACACTGGCACAGTAGCTGATGGAGGTATAATACCTTGTAGTGCGTATGACATGGTGCTGACTCGTTTAGCCATGGTGACTTTTTCCTGAGGGGTGATTTTACTGGTGGCCACCAGCTTGTCGCCCTCCTTCACCTTCTCTATGCCTGCCTGGAAGAGTTTAAAAAAAAAAGGTCTTCAGTTACCTCTTATATGGATAAGACACCATTTAATTCACTGAAAGCTTCAAACTTCCATCTGCACCCAGATGCTGGTGATGGAATTTGAAAAGCAGCAAAGTGACAAACTGATACATTCACAAGAAGACAGTTTTAGCATTTTCCAGTATTTTTTAATTCCCCCTTGAAGAAACCTCCTTTGAAACTTGAGGTATAAGAATAAGACACCCGATGAATTTGTTTTCTAGTAAAATACTGTATCCTTTTTGTGTTAGCCCCCGTTTCTCCTGGTATGGGAGCGGAAGTACCTTATGGACTCCGATGGTGTCGGGGAAGCATCCAAGAAGACCCTTATATTCATTGTTGGTCTCCATGAGGAAGTGGAGGTCTTTCCTAGGCTGGAAAAGCAGCACACACACACACACACACACACACACACACACACAAGAAATACATAAATATAACAGGAAAAAACAGCAAGATAGTGCCCAGTTTTTCAGAGCACGTTGTCTAAAATTGGGATGATATTGAAGAAGTCGAACGCAACACAGGAAACCACACAGGGATCTGAAACCAATAAGAATGACCACAGGAAAACAATGCATAACTTAGATGTGTTGTCACAGGAGTGACTTGAGAGCGAAACCCACCCAGAGTTAAATCTCAGACACAAGAGTCGAACTGCAACTCTAAAATAGGGATTCAAGTTTACCATAGTTCAAGTTCCCATTATTAGACCATGGATTCAGCTGAGCATGGGTACACGAATAGAAGCAGCGGATTTTAGCTTGAATGATCCACTTAGCCTACATCTGGCTGTTTGCACGGTAAATTCGACTCACAAATCCTCCCTCATTTGTGAATATTTCATGGGAATGCTGCATGCAGGCTCGACGGGAGAACGTAACAGAGCAAGCTAAAAGAAATACTGGGTTGAATCCATGTCCAGGCAGCGGCTCTGTCTCTAGACTGATGCACTCCATCACCACATGGGATCACAGGTATTGCTAGACTCAAGCCAAACCACTCTAGAGGACCACGGTGTAAAGCGGAAGAAAAAACAAAGGGGTTTGAACGTCTGGAGCAGCAGATGCTTACCAGATGAATCCTCCTTGCGGATGCTGCTGGGACATCAAACAGAGGGCCCAGGTTTGATTTCATTACACACAACACAGATCACCACACACAGGATGAGCAGAAAAGCTACATTCAAGTCAAAGCTAGATTTAGGACGTACAGCTCTGTTGTGGCCGTCACTGAAAACAGTTCTGCCTTCCCTTGGCCGCTTCCTTTAAAGATAACAAGCGCTTTGCTAGCAGGACGCTCAGTTGAAGGGGTCAACATGAGGTCACAACTAGGACGTAAACAGGGAGGCAAGCGTTCAGGAAACGCTCACTGATATCGAGGAGGTGACATAATGGCGCAAAAACATAGGATGGGGAGGGCGAGAGAGAGAGTGAACACAAAGCGGTGATGGGGACGATGAAGAGGCCTGAAATAAACTTTAAGACCTCTGAGACGTCAGGAAGTAGCACAGAGGGACAGGATGCTGACACCCCCCCCCTCCCTTGTTGCTGAGGGGAACAAAGTCCATTCAACACCCCTCCAAGGGATAGTATTAAACTCCAAGGCCTAAACAATAAAAAAAGACAATAGACCCAAGACTATTTGAGTGAAAATGAAGGAACGGCAAACATTTCTTGGGTCTAGATAAATTGCTGTACTGTATTAATTTGGCGATGCCAAAGGGAAAGAAATTGACAAAGTTTTGTAACTGAACTTTAAACTCGCAGCGATATTGGGTTCAAACAGAAGGCAATGTACGTACCTGCTCTGCCACCATCAGAGCGATCTCCTCATAGGTCTTCCCTGCTGCTGTCATGGCATCAGTCAGGGTGGACTCTCCTACAGCAGGAATGGTTCAAACATATCATCAAATATTTTGCGATTTCTACAGACATTCTCTGTGTGAATCTGCTGCAAAAAAGCTTCCCCTTAATGGCTGTTACAAAAAAGTGTGTCTACTTCTGCTACTACTGTTATGATGACTACATCTGTAGATTGCAGCAGCATTATGCAATCAACGGAGGCTGTCATGCCTATCAATCACTTATAGGTGCAATCACAGGCAGCAATGCAAACTGCAATTCCCACTGAACAGATGCAACTGCCGAGTGCTTGCAGATGGGAAGTCAAGATTTGCTGGTTTGATTCCAGCCTGAGATACTCAAAACAAAGTTTGATGTCAGATATTTCTGTTCATGGTTGTACCTTGGTATCCGCTGCTGTTGAAGACTGAGGAGAGGTTTTGGAAGGCTTTGCCGATTCTCTGGTACTCTTTTGGCAAAGCTGTGGAAGCAATAAAACATGTACATGCACGCACGCACGTTCACAAACTGTCAAAAAAAGGTCTGTGAATGAACTTCCTTGAGTTGACAAAATAGAGACTTAGACATAATGGGTCATACTTAAGTATAAATAGTAATTACAGAACAAAGTCGAGGTGTGGCCCCTGTGTAGTAAACTATTTATTTAGTGTGTACGTACGGCCTGTACATCTCTTCCAGTGCTCCTGGCCCACTGTGAGGATTTCCTTCACCCCGTCATCCATGGCTTTGGTAAACCTACTGAACTGATCACATTTCTGTTCCCTGTGGAGGAGGAACACCATTAACTTCAAAGCCTCCGGAGCCGTGGTTTGCCATTTTCCAGTGATTTAGAGCAAAGCGTGATCTAACTCACACTTCTATGACGTCCAGGTCTGCAGCTTCAGGCTCTATAGAGGAGAAGATCATCACTCCCACTGCCTCGTCCTTCTCTGCTTTTCTCTTCCCCGTCTTCCAGTCCTGCATCAGTAAATCAGTTTAATCAACCAATAATGACAAATAATAATAATATCAAACCTAAAATTCTAGTAATGGCAGGTTATCATCTTAGTTATTCAGTGCACTTGGATTAAATGCCTTTATGCAGCCTTCTGAAGCTTACTGCAACACTCAAGTATCCCCCCCCCCCAAAAAAAGCCATCAAACTTTCCTAGCTTTAATATACAAGTAGACATTAGTTGAGGGAGCAAGGGTGGAGAAGTAATGGCACAATCCTCAGTGTAACTAATCATCACTCAGGATAATACCCAAATCCAATTAAAGTAATGAAACCTACTGTACATAGTTATAGCCTTTTATCAGCCTTTTAAAGTGAAGTCATTCACTTTGAGCACTTTCAACAGTTGGTCCTAATGACCAAAGCGGGCCTTTTCTATCCTTCGCTGACACAATGTTTACACACACATCATTTGAGGGCTTGAGGGTGAAGAAGTGGAGGGAGCACGCCATACCTTCTCATCCTTGTAGGTGAGGAAGAGCTGGAAAACGTCACTGTTGGAGATGACTGGGTGCCTGCACATCCTGGTCATCCAGCCCTGCAACCGCTCCATCCGCATCTTAATAAACTCTTCCTCGAAACGCCCTGGAAAGGAGGGAAGGGAGGAGAGAAGGCAATGAAGGATATGGGAGAAAGAGGAAAGAGTGACAGAGAACAGAAAGGAAGAAAACGCTGTAACTTGAGTGTTCTCTTCTCTTTTATCTCCTTTCTAGCTGAAGAGGAGTGTCCCACATTGGCGGAGGTCAGAGGGTCAGACGCTTACCTGTCACCTGCTTATCTGGTAAACAGGGGATGGGGATGGCCGACCCAAATTTGTCCAGGAGCCGCTCGTACAACCAATCAAAGTGCTTGTATCTGTGATTGACTGGTCTGTTCGTGGTCTGCAAACCAGTAACATGGAGTTATACACACTGGACGTTTGTAAAGTGGTGGCATACACTGTATCATTAGTTTTACCACATTATGTTTTATGAGGTGTGGGAAAACAAGATGTAATCAAGCAATTACGTTTCACATCTTGATCCACTCTCCACACAGACTGTAAGGGTGTCATCACACCTACAGATGGTTTTCTTTGGTCTGAATCATGGTGGAGAAGTTTACTTTACTGCATTTTTGTATTTGGTTCGTTTAGGTTCACAATGTCTAATTACAAGCAAACCAGGGCTTGTAAACAAAGGTCATGGACTCACAAGTTGCTTGTTTTTTGGAGTTGTGGTAACCTGTCATCCTGCCAGATAGAGATTTTGGCTAATTCTGTAACGTGCCCCAAGTAATTCTATCGGCATATCAAAGTTTATGGCGCTACAAGGACAATGTGAGCAGGACAGCTTATTCAGGCCCAGTTCAACAATTGCGCTAGAGTGAAAAAGCTGTTAGATACTTACATTGGGTGTGACTTGGTACTCGATGTAGCTCTTCAGGCCGTACATCTTGGAGCCTTTCTTGGGGTCGGCCACCACGCAGTCGAGCTGGGTTTCTGGGTAGGACCACACCGGACCGACTTCCCCCATCTGAGCATCAGACATTTGGTTTAAAGACCTGACACTCTACATTTTATGGTACACAAACATAAATCCAAACTGGCCAAAAAGAAACCATGTTTTGCACAACCAATTAATGCTGTAATACTGCCACATACAGGCAGTATATCAAGTATTACTGCAGTAATCTACCTGACAAGCAAGGGAAACTGAGCTGTTCTGCCCATGGCTCTCATCTATAAAGGGAGCCACAACATGACAGAGAACTTAGATACTATTATTTTGTATTAATATGCTACTACTACTACTACTACTAATAATAATGATATACGATAATGTATATATTCAAAGCAATTCATATAGCTATATTCAAGTAACATACATAGATGGGTAGCTTGTCTTTGCCCTTAACAAGCTGCTTGCATAGGAGGTAGAGCTCTGGACCGGACTTGGAGAAACCAGGGAACCTGCTCAAATAGAATAAACAACAGATTTAAGACAACGAGATGGTTAGCAACAGCCCCTCTCGGCTGGTCTAAAATCCCTGTCGAGCGCAGCCTCATGGGGCGTATTGCTTAACAAACTCTTACTTGTTGAGGGAGATTTTCATGGAAGACCCGTGAGCTCCGCCTCTCTGCATGGCCCCGCCCTCCCCAGACTCAGATTCAGCGTAACCTCCGGAGGACTTGACATCATCCCACTCGTCATCCCACTCGTCGTCCTCTGCTCCTAGGGTCACATGCATGCACACACGGCTGTAATATCCAAATCAGCAGGCACAATAAGTACAGACTGTGTATCCCACAATGCATTCAGTGACCTACACCTCTTTCTGAATACAAGAGTAGGATTGTGGTGGGAGATGTATGAAAATTCACAGCTAAGGTGTGAAAAAAAGACTGGTTGAGTTCAATTTTCACAAAAACAAAACTTTCACTTCATTTTAGATACTACTCAAAAAAGAAGACATGATTTGTAGAACATGATTTACTGAAGAGCTGTAAACCGTGATGAGGTTTGATAGTGCACAGACAGGAGTAGGCTACAGGGTGAAAGGACCAAGGGCACGATTCAGACCATAAGACCTGCGTAACTTTACAGAGTCTGATTCAGGCCCAAAGTGAACACAGAATATATATTTTCCATACATACACACCAGGCAAATGAGCATAAGTACATTTCTGCACCACATGCATTGAGACAGAACTCCATGAACCCACTAAAAACACATCCAACAGTAACACTATCACAATCCTCTAAATCAAGGTTAAGCACGTTAGTCAATTAGAAGCTACATCAAAGTGTTAAGATCAAGACACAAATGAGAATGTCTCACACACACATGCCTTTAAGTATGTAAATAATTCCATGCTGGAATCTCTTAGTCTTTTTGAGCACGTATTGCCAATCCAACACTCAAAACAAAACATTCAGGAAAACGTTCCCACTTAGGCAATGCTTGGGATACCTGTGCAATCGATAAGGTAAGGGTACGGATAGATGTCTTTGGAAAGAGAAAAAAGAAAGGAAAAGGTTTGTTAATTCTCCTCCTCGCCATTTATTCCCTTGTTCTCTTTTTAAAATAACAACTTTGTACGGGAACTGAAGAATTTAGAAAACAGGCGGATTAATATGGCCCTTTGAGTCATACATGAGGCCAGCTTTTCCATTTGCTGGTGAAAACAAAATCATGACCTGATTGTGGTGTCCAGACACCAGATCATCACTATGGTAAATTTGTATGGAGGGGCATGCCAGGGACAGACGACTAAGCAGAACCACATCTGGCTGTTTGAGCCAGTTAAGGGCCTGTGCCAGGTTAGGTCACTCCGACTCCCAACAGACCCGAGCCAAACTCGGTGTTGGGTTGAACTTTCCAGACGGGTGGAGTTTACAAGATCAAGACATTTCAGACAGTGTCAAGGAAGTTGAAAGTATTCAGAATTGTTTTTCAACCATTTCCCTGTGACGGTTTAATTTTCTGGCATTCATCACATTGTTCTGTGTTGCAAACCCCACCCGTTGATACTCCAAGAGGTTTAAAACTAAGAATTATTATTGCCAATACCACTTGGCCACTTGTCGGGCTCCGAATGACTTTCAACTCCTGCTGGCAAACACACTAATGAAACAGACGGCAACACAAACCTTAGATGAAAACAAGCTAAAAAATAAAACATTAGAGAAAGACTGCTCCCTAAATCCATATAGTCTTGCTACCACACAAAGAAGATCAAAACACTTCAAGCTGCACACAATCTTACTCCTTTCAAACATCAGTGATTGCTTCACTCTTCACTGTAACAGAGGCCATTTTAGCCAAACGCCTGAAGATCTGAGTGTGGTTAGCGGAATCAAATATTTACTAATACTGAGGATGTAGCAACCCCCTTTACATGATAATCCAGGGCGAGCATCCCGGCGGAAAGCCAGTTCATAAGTTAAACAAATGATGTACTACTAACCCACAGATGGTGACTAACAGAGGCTCTGCCCCGTCATAAAGCTACAGGACCGTCAGACAGGCAGCACCATCCACCAGCCGCCTAATCTAAATGTTACAGGGTTGAGCATGTGGGCGAGTGTGGTTATGTCACTGGGGTTATCAAATGGGCACCTTCCGTCACTTGAGGTCACATTTACTTCACAGTTAAGACTTATACCTAGTTCACAGCACTACCCAATCATTTCTAAACTCACTATTGGTCTCCACAACAACAGGCTGTTATTTTAGTTTATTTTTGTTATTGTTCCTATTTTTTTTTAAATTTTTTACTGCATTTTAGCCAGATCTGTGCAACAGGTGAAAAAGTTTCAGCAGGATTTGAGATCAATTTTTGTATTTTTCAGTAACTCTGCTGTCAGAAGTAACAAGCTGTATGAATTGCAGAAACAGTTGGATGAAGCCCCAACTGAAGTTCACCCAGCCACGTACAGTGAGGTGTCTGTCAATTCACAACGCTGTGTCAGTGGTGTGTAGATCAGTGAAAGTGTCTGGAGCACATGGCTGCCTCCAACACTCTGACAGAGCCAAAGGTCTACTGACAGCTGTCAGACAGTTCTTTGTGGCCCTCTGTCACATGAAGGTACTTATGCATGTGGTCCTTCTCTCAAAACATTTCACAGTCCAACCAATGGTTGAAGGCACCAAAGAGGCCCTGAGAGAAATAATAAGTCCCACCCTGGCCCTGCAGAAGAGGAATTCTTCAGCCCTCTTCATGGTAACACGTTTAAAGGAGACACGCTTTTTGACTTCGACACTCAAAAACCAGCCTTTGGTGACATGAAGAGCAGGCATGTAGGATCCTTGATAGATGAAATTGACAGAAGGTTCCCTGCTGACACGATGGATATTCTGTTATGGTTCACTGTTTTGGAACCAAAAAAAGCCGTTGTGGCAAAACAGTCCTCTGAGAATTTCTCTCTCTATGGTGCAGAGAAACTTGAAAACATGTTGACACACTTCTCACGTAATGTAAATGCAGAGGAAGCTCGGTCAGAGTTAGCAATGCTGAAACAAGTCATGGTTTCCAGTGACATGTTTCATGTTCCTTTCAACAGTTTGCGCAGGCTGTGTTGCATGATGCGTGGTGTAGTCACTGAAACTGAGAAACTCATTAAGATCGCTATGGCCGTACCGACTGCAAGTGTGTCATGTGAATGTGGATTCAGCGCACAACACAGGATTAAAACTAAATTCAGAAATTCAGTGAGTAATGCAAACCTCACCAATCTGACGCTCATTTCAGAGCTTGGCCCTCCCCGAGAGCGGTCTGATTTTAACAGAGCTGTTATCAAGTGGAAAGAGATGAAGCGGAGGAGACAGAGGACAGGGAAAGAATAGAGCAGGGAGACAAGAGAGAAGAGGGGAGCCACCAAAAGGAAGAATAAGGACACTGAGAGGAGAAGGAGAAAGAGACAACAAACTACAGCATAGTTCAGAGAATCCCTTAGAGAGCGACGAACGTCAGTAGTGAGGTAAGAATAGGCGAATGTAAGACCTGTAGTTAAGCTCACAAGTAGTAGAATTCCCCCCCACTTCAGGCACTGGGCTACTGGGACGACTGAGCCCGCTGGTTTGAAAACGCCCACTCAGCAGTTCAGAAACCAAACTGTATCAGCAACCCGTAAGTTTATTTATATAAAACAGAGAACAGAGTATTACCACCCACTCCTGCTCCCACAGTTATGAATCATATGATATACAGTATCAGTCATCTGTTCTGCTGATCATTACGTCTGTCAGCTCATTTGGTTCCAAGTGTACAGTGTAAACCCATTAGAGGCAAAATCTTCTAATTCCTAATTGGCACATCTTGCTCATAGGCAGTAACTTTAATGTACTGACACACATATACAACTTCCTAGTTACCATGGTTTCTACCAGAACAGCTCTTCTTACCTGGGCCCTGGTAAGCCTGCGGGTGGCTCTGTGCTACAGAGCTCCAGGGGTCGGCAGCCGGGCTCTTCCCAGTCTGGGTTCCCTCTGGCTTGGACGCCCAGTTGTTGGAGGAGCCCCCCGTGGCGTCCGTGTTCCACACCGACCACGGATCATTACCGTTACTAGCCTGGGAGGGAGAGAGAGGGGGAGAGAATGTGACAGAGGAAAGACCGAGGATGGAGCGGGCAAGTGGGCGAGAGAGAAGAGAGACAGACAGAGAGAGACAGAGAGAGAGAGAGAGAAGACAGAGAGAGAGAGAGAGAGAGACAGAGAGAGAGACAGAGAGAGAGACAGAGACAGAGAGAGACAGAGAGACAGAGAGAGAGACAGAGAGAGACAGAGAGAGAGAGACAGAGCAAGAGAGAGACAGAGAGAGGGACAGAGAGAGAGACAGAGAGAGACAGAGAGAGACAGAGAGAGAGACAGAGAGAGACAGACAGAGAGAGACAGACAGAGAGACAGAGAGAGAGAGACACAGAGACAGGGAGAGAGAGAGAGAGAGAGAGAGAGAGAGACAGAGACAGAGAGAGAGAGACAGACAGAGAGACAGACAGAGAGAGAGAGAGAGCGACAGACAGAGAGAGACAGAGAGGCAGAGCAAGAGAGAGACAGAGAGGCAGAGAGAGAGAGACAGAGAGGCAGAGAGAGAGAGAGAGAGAGAGAGAGAGAGAGAGAGAGAGAGAGAGGGGGGGGGAGAGAGAGAGAGGAAGAGAAGGAGAGGAAGAGAGAGAGAGAGAGAGGGAGAGAGAGAAGAGTGTTATCACCAGTGTGAAATGTGAAACGCGCAGGTGTAATGGCAGTATAGTGTTTTCTTGAAAACATTCTTGGTGCTAAGCAGAATTTTATCCTTTGTATCCTTTTCCTGTGGCAGA
>OMOV01088999.1:0-11757 GCA_900312565.1 Beryx splendens | reverse complement strand
GCAACAACGGCACTGGACATCATTGATTCTGACGCATCTGAAGTGTGTGTTTGTGTGTGTGTGTGTGTGTGTGTGTGTATTTGGGTTTGTGTGTGTGTGTGTGTGAGAGAGAGAGAGAGAATGTGTGCATCTATATCTGAGTGTGAGATGGAGATGGGCATTGGTGAAGTTGATTAAGCTTTTCACTTTTTCCTGATTGGAGAGACGATAGGGTTTCTGGACGTGTCAGTTGCTTGAAAGTATAATTGAGGTTTAAAGTTGATATGCCACACTGCTCCACAATGTTGCCTACAAAACAAACAATGATCCGATCTATTAAAAAACACAGGTTAAACGGCGGATAAAGATTAGATTGATGCTCTCTGTCGGGCAGATGGAAAATATCCCTAAATCCTTGTAGAGACCTCATAGAAGATCTCAGTGAGCAGGCCATTGGCTTTTATGACATGGCAGATTTTTCTCCCTTTTATACTTTACTCTCCCTCTATCTCTCCCTCTCTCTCTCCCCACCTCTCTCTCCTGGGGCATTTACGTGGATGAGAGAGGAATGAATCACAGTGGAAGTAGTGAAGAAATAACTTTTCATGTGAAAACACCTCAGCTTTTATGGCTTTACTAAATGATCCATAATGCGGGCGGGGAGTACTCAGTCCTGCAGATTAGGGCGGGTCGGAGCGGGAGAGAAGCTCACTACTGCAGCCGTTACCCTTCCACCGAAGCCAGCACCAGCGCTGCGCCAGCCGAGATGGGCACAAATCTCTTTTACGAGGCTGCCTCTTAAATAGCTGTCAGTCTAGTGTCTCACACGTGGCACACTTCTCCGGCTCCCCTCTCGGTAATTGAACCATCTCTCCCAGAGTGCTGAAATGGTGTGGGAAGCCATTCCGACAGCCTGTGTTGATACCATTAAACCCAACTCATGCATAAATCTAACCCAGTAGGGGCAAATATATAGCCATCACCTCCCACCTTACCCCCCACAGCCCAAAAGCAACCCCCCTTATTCCATTCCACAGGAAATGGCCCCAGGATTAGTTTTCATCAGAATTTAATTTGTTTATTTTCTCTGTCCCAATACATACTGATACATTAGCATTCTGTGTTTGTTTTCGCTGCCTTCAAGGGAAATTATGCATTGCTCAAAGTTACTTTGCAACACAGGCTATGTGACTATGTTAATATTTTGGAAAGACTGTAACCGTCTCCTTACCTAATAATGCCATGACACTGCAATGTAAGAAGTATATTAAGCCTACCACTAAGGAATAGGCATAAAAACGTAGGCATCAAAACATTCAATGGTAGTTTATTCAGTGTTGTCCTTCCTAGTGAGATTGATGGCTAATTTTAAGTGCCACAAAGAGGAGTTAACGTAATAACTGCAAACAAATAACTAATACAAAAAACAACCGTTAAATAGAAATAGAAAATAATGTGTAATAACCAGCTGCTCTCTCTCTCATTCAGCTTTTCATTATCTTCCAGGAATTTTGCTCCACTAGAGGATTAAAGGAATAACTAAGCCACATCCTAGTTAGATCATACAGTCTAGGCCTCCATGGTGAGGCAACGGACTGGAAGCAACGACAAAGACAGTTGGTCTCTTGAATGCTCTTCTGTGTTCATCAAAGCTTGCACTCACTGCAAGATGTTTATTTCACACTTCATGGTTTAATATTATGGACGCTCTAATATGATAGTTTGCAATGACAAGCATAGTTGTACAAATCAAATTTGCAACATGAAATTATTACACTGAAAATTAGCACGGTAAACAATATTTTCTTTTTATATTGTTTTCCTCTAGGTCAATGATTTAAAGATATATGGATGCATTTTATGGAGAGAGCTTTATATTAGCTTCACCCAAAGTGAAGCAGAGGATGCCTGGATTGTTAGTCATCCGAGAAAGTTTGTTCAGAAAAGGAAAAATATATATATATATGCTGCTTATCGTTATAGCAAACAACAGAATAATTGCTGCCATGCCCACTGTCTCATCTGAGAGTAAGTTGTGATTCAGGTTTTATTTAGCAAGAGAAAAACAACTTTAGATAATTAATTTGTGAGCTTTTCTTTATCAGACATACTTCTCTCATTACAGCAATATGCATTACGTTTTCCAATCTGGGAAAGTCAATAATTTTTATTGAATTCCCACAAGTCCATCACCGGTATAATATGCTTAAGAGAGACGCCAACTACGCCAACAGATAAGTAATGACTTCTCCCACTGAAACAACCAGGGCTTTAATAAGAGCCCAAGCACCAAAGTCACTGCTTCCCTTCTCTTTTTAATATAAACACAATAAAACAGCATTTGCATTTATATAGTTCTTCCAAGCCATCTGACGTTGCTGCCAGCCAGTACCCAGAAACAGCTGAACGTCAAGCTGATTGGTACCTGGGGAAAATTAAGATAAGGGGGTAATCCCATGGAAGGAAATGGCTTTGTTGGACCCACAGCGGTAGGGCCAACCAGGTAGGCAGAATTAGCAAACCCCTGCCTGTCCCCAGTAATGAAAACAGCTAGCCCCTATGGCCTTCTGTTTTCAATACGATAAGACCGGTATCTCACTAATCTCCCAACTGGGATGCAGCGTATCTTGATCTTCTAAGGATCAGGCAGGTGTGTACTTTTGCATATTTGGATGAGATAATGACTGTATTATACAAAGCTGAGCGTACATTAAAAACTCATTGTAACCTAGCTATCTGCTTTGAATCCAGCAGGAGTTTAAATTTTGCACTATCAAGATTTAACTGAGAGCTACACAAGGTTGCTAAAAACACAATCCATGATGTGATATATGCTATTGGACATGGAAACATTCATAACATATTTCTTAGCACAATTTGCTTGGCACATCACACATTGCTTCGGTACTCTGATACTTGCCCCATTGCTAGTTCAGAACAGCTGCAAAAAAGCTAATCCTCAATTAGCTTTACTAGCATCCTAGGCCAAGGAGAGTCGGCTACTGCATCATCTGCTAGCTATGTTAGCATGCAAGGAAGGCAGCTCCCAGCAGGATCCAGGAGGAACAAAAAGGGTGCTATTGGCGACAGCAGCGGGAAAGTGATCTGAGCTGTCTGTGGTAATGGCCGGGTGGCTCTAATGATAATCCACTGCCCTCTCCCTCCCTGTCCCCCTTGGGAGCCCCATTGGATGACAGGAAACAAACAGTGCTCTGACACTTCCCGCTAATTAGCATCATTAGCATACGGCCATTATGTGGCTGGACAGTAGCATGACAGGGCTCTGAGAAAGGCTACAGCGGTGACCTTTGGTGGACAACACCAGCTGTCAGTAATTACCTATAGCCTTGGCTGGGGGTACGGAGACAAAGACTGACTCCTCGTCCTTGAGGACCCTTCGTGGCCAGGAATATTTCTGTTTCTTCTTTCCTTTTTTCCCTTCACTATAAGGTGTAGGATTATTTATAGAAAGGGGGGGAAAAGAACATGCTCAGATGCTAAAAGGCTAGTCTGTGGTTGGTTCTTACCCCGAAAATGTAGAGTCATTAAGCCTTATGGGCTTTAGGCTGAGCTTTAGCTAAAATGTGTGACTAAATGG
This sequence comes from Beryx splendens, assembly GCA_900312565.1. Lineage (NCBI taxonomy): Eukaryota > Metazoa > Chordata > Actinopteri > Beryciformes > Berycidae > Beryx > Beryx splendens. The sequence goes on along the minus strand of OMOV01088999.1, from coordinate 8,180 downwards.
AAAGATGTGCCTGCGTATTGGGTGCCAGAGGCTTGCCTATGCACACTGTTGACAAATAACACAGAACACTGAGTAGGGAATAATGACTTAATAAATATTGCTGCCCACAAATCCCAAATTTACGGCTTCCAGTGGAAATGATTCTATTCCCTCCCTATGTGCCAGTGATCACCAATAGTTGTTTGTTGTTGTAGATTTCATGCGCTTTGATCAGTCTTTGATGACAGAGATGTTAAATGACTTCATGTTCCCTTTCATCTCCTGAGCACAGCTTGTGTGTCTATGAGAGGCAGAACAACTGTGTGCAATGGTGTAGTGGAAAGGTAATTTGAAACATCAAAAAATTTGTTTGGAAAATTATGTACATAGACATGAAATAGTTCTTCGGTGCGGTGGTGCCCTAATGTATTAACCTCCCTCTCCCAACAGACAAGTATGCATGAATGTGCACACACACACACACACTCACAAAAACGCCCACTTCCTCATATTCACCTTTCCCGTCATACACAAACTCATCCTTTTTCTGTTCGATTCTACCTCACGTTTTGGGATTCCAGCACTTGTCTGAAGTTTTCCCAGTGCTCAGGCTCAGAAGTTTATTCTGTCTCTCACATGATGTTCTTGCTTTCAACAGGAACATCCGTGATGAAGGTCATTGCGTCCGATGCTGACGACCCTACATACGGCAGCAGCGCCAGAGTGGTGTACAGCGTGCTGGATGGAGAGAAGATTTTCACGGTAGACAGACACACAGGTAAGATAGATCAAGGTCAAAGTGTTTGACTGTGACATGCAAAGTTGACAGCGAAGATTAAGCAGGAAGTTAGGCCGAATTTTAATATGCTTAAAGCTAGAGCAACCAGACACACAAATGTTTGGAATGAGTCCCAAGTGTGTCAGACCACATGTTTGTGCTTCATAGCACCACCATCGGGTAAAAATTGTAGCAAACCTAAACATTTAATGCTAGAGGAGTCAAACTTGTCAAAAGTGTGTCAGATCACATTGGCCGTGCTCTATAATGTTTCTGTGAAGCAAATTGCCAATTTTGCAAATTCTGATATTTCAGGCATCTACATGTGTTTGGTGCATGAGCTCGGGCCCTGCTAAAGGCTGCTTGCAGCTATACTTCTTTCTCTTTCTCTCTTTATTTCTCCCTTTCTCCCAATGTTTCCTGTCTTAGCTTCATGGTATTCAGCATTGACAGTGACACAGAGTGCAGGGGCAATATACAACTAACCAAAATATTGCCATGCCACATACATCCACCCACATACATGCATTTATATCCATTAATAAGGGTTAAATACCTTGTTCAAGGGGACTTCGGCACTGTACAGCACCTTGATCGCAAATGCAGTTACTTTTGCACTTTGTGTGCCATTTACTAGCATCACCAAATATTTCATCTCATTCTTAATTTTCACAAATATGCTCATAACAAGGACAGTTAAATCTCTAGAGGGTCATACTGCCTATTCCACCAGATGCAGATTCTCTCTCTCTCCCCACTCAACATATATTGGAGAATTCCCTGCTGGTCTGGGGGATAGGAGGGATATGGCCTGAACCGCAGTCTCTCAGGCGTAGCCTAGCATTGGTGTTGCCTGCAAATGGCCCCCTGGGAAAAGCACTAAACTTTTAATGATTCCTTTTTTGGTCTCCACCACTTTGATTTGGTCGGCCCGGGTGCCTGGATGATGAATGGCTCTGCCTTGGTGGGGCTAGCCAGGAGACTGGAAGGTTTGTTCCTGCTTCTGTCTCACGACCCCCATCCCACTCACCCCCTTCCCCGTTTCGTAGGTGGATGGGGCAGCCTAATAGGTGTGAGTCAAGAAGGTCAAAATGGAGAGGAGACAGAACAGCTGTGAAATCCGCCTCATTAATATCACCCTCAGTCACCCTGACAACAATCTGAACAGCAAGTCACTGTCTTTTTCAGTGTTTTCAGCCATGCTGGAATTGTCTGAAGGTGTTTTTGAGTAGCTGAGTCAAAGGTGCGTATGAGACCTTCAGCAGGAATGTTTCCTTTTTCTGTTTGAAAATAGATCAAGATAACACTTTCAACGTATAAGACCCCAAAGGAGCCACTCAAAACAACAAGAGCTGTTCCTATGCCTTGTATTTGTTGTAAATATCTTTTTAAGGATTTTTAAAAGAAAATAATGCAACACTAAAGATACCCACTGTTCAAAAATTAAACTGTATTTACCATCAGTGAAATTAATATCAATTAGAATAATCATTTATAATCATTATTCTACTAATTTATCTTCTAAATTTGGAGTGATAGATTTTTTTTTTTTACAAAGGTCTAAATAGCAGTAATAAAATATTGGTTAAATAGCTTTGTGTTTTTTGGATATCTAAATAAGTAGAGCCATTTTTTGTCCAAAAACTCAACTGAATCTCAATCTAAACAGAAATGCATTGAGTACACTGAACCTGTAGACTGATCTACACCAGGTGATTCAAACAACCTGGATGCTGAATTACCTGTATCCAACTAGTATTTGAACAACTCCAATGATTTACAGGTAATGTCCTCTGATCAACCTTGAAAACTACTGATCTGGGACCTGGAGAGTTCACCTGATAACTCACCAGCCCAACTGCAATTACCTGAGCTTTGCACAAACAGAATGGATGAGAATGGATGTACATTAGGCTATAAATAAAAAGCTGGAAAAGCTTGACATTCTGATGATTCACAAAGATATGTGAAGGAGCTAAAATTTACTGCTGTATTCTCAACGACTTCATTACAACAGACTCATGGGGAGGCAGAGCTGCTGAAAGGAAAAGTTAAACAACTGCAGTCTTCAGTAAATGTCATCACCGCTGCACATTTTCTTCAAAAAAATAAAATAAAAGCCAGAACTGACAACAAGGTTCATGAGGGACAAAGTGAGGATTACAGACTATAACTGGAAAAACAGAAAGAGAATGTGGAGAGCACTTGTTAGGTCCTTTCTTGTTACTGAATAAGGAAACTGTCCAAAGCATCACCTTTCAGCGGATGCATCAAATGGTGGAGATGGAACAGATACAGACGATGGAAGAGCAACAGTGGTCAAGTCTGAACATTTCAGACAGAAAGAGATGAAAGCGGTTGGCAGGGAAACCCTTGATCAGTTCTCATCTTAGATTTTGGAAAGACGTAACAAAATTTTCCCCCACTGGCAAAGAAGTCTAAGAAGTCTAAATCAAGAAACAGTTGATAAATTATACACCGACAGAAAGCTCTATGTAAACTCCCTACTTTTTATGAAATATAAGCTCAAAATATTGATTTTCCATACCTACCACAGTGTTTGTTGATTGGCAGATAACCCACGAACAGACTTACATTAACCCACCACTCCATGAGGTAATGGTTGAATGCAAACTTTCAAATTATGTTTTGCTGTATTGTATTTGTTTTGTGTTTTTTTGTTATGAGCATTACAGTATTGGACAGTTTTATTTAACTTTTGCAAATAATGATTGCACATACCTGGACTTTTTTAATTACAAGTTTGCATGACCTCTAAACAATGTTATTGGCTTATTTTTTATGTACAGATTGTTTTTTTGTTTTTTTCTTTTATGGCTGAAGGTTAAATAATAAGTGAAATAATGAAATATAGCCTATGATCTAATTTTCTCCATATTAGCCGAGAAGGTCTGTGTTTTGACAGAGATAAAACAAATATTGACATTTATTTACAAGAAACCCATTCTACTATGATGAGGATAAATGGAAACATGAATGGGATGGCCAATCATTTTTAATGATTTAATTAAGTCTACTTCTTAGAGACAAAAGACACTATGTAATAAACAATGTTGATTGATTGAGGAGATAAATAATACACATTTGCTGAAGCTGCCAGCCACACTGAATATATTTGAAGAGAAACAGAGAGAATTAGAGAGATTGTATCAGCAAAGGGTTAGTGGTATTATACAGTGCTCAGTGCCAAAGCCACATGAGTGTGGCATGGAGAAAAACTGAGCCAATTATAGAACTATATATGGTACTATATGGTAGAACTGTAGGAGATAATATCCAGTTCTTGAGATAATTGTGTTTTGTGATGTAGAAATTAAGGCTGGTGAAGTGCAGTAAGAGTTTAAATATCAATGTTTAGAATATTTTAATTTTGGTGAATTCCTAACAAACGGATCTATGATTCCCTATGTAAAGTTATAAATTATGGACACATATCCAATAGTTTTACACTTTCTCAAGGAGTTATAAAGTTTCTTCCCATCAGCTACTCATAAACGCTTGCTATCACTACAACAACATAACCCAAAAAATAAAAAGAATAGACATTCATAATATAGATATAATTTTTTGTATGCTGATGATGCTACTTTTCACCTTAGTCCACAAACTAAATCCGTAACTGCATGAATTAGATGTATTTTTCTGCCATATGTTTGAAACCAAATTATGAAAAAAGCTTAAAATAAACTCAGTAAGACTGATAAAATCATCTCATGTTGCCACAGTTCATTTATTACCATATGTCTCTCAGATCCTCTGATCATAGCTTCTTTAAAGTCTATGAGCATCAAATATGTATACATCTGGAATTACACACTAGAAAGAAATAGACAAACGTGCTGTATATGCACAACTCGTATGGTGATGGTGTTGTAAACTGCTGAAGTTGAAAGCATTGCACAAGGCAGCGGAAGCAGCCTGCGTTCCAAACATTTACAATTGCTTCACAACAAAATGATTGACCCTTGAATGGATACAGTATTAGCAAATAACTTATATGCTTTCTTTCAGCTGGGAAATTATTTATCCATGCAACTAGAGCAGTTATTATTATTGCATGATGCATCCCCCCTTTTTTCCAAGATGAAATCAGCAGGATTTACCCATCTATATCGCTAGACATTTTCCAGCAATTACTATGGCTTGACAGCAATAGTGTTATAGGGGGAAACCTCTCTTCTGGGATTCATTTTGTGTCAAACATGTTTATGTTCTAAATTACACTGTTGATGCAAGTGGAAATATACTAAATCTGAACATGTTTAATATCAAAAATGGATAGACAAGGCATATACACATACAATTAACCTTTCTTCTCCCTTTATGAGAAATTTTTGCTACAAAATCTACACACTTGTAATACCAAAAATGTGCCCAGCTGCAGATTTTGTCACGAGGAGAAAGAAGACGTGCATTTATTGCACATATTGTTATTATGGTGACTTAATAATAATAATCAACCTATGCATAAATTATTTTGCACTTCTTTGGGGAGCTCTCAGCACTCATAATGCCCTGTTGAATTATATTTATATAGCCTACTTAAGCATTATACTACTTGTGATTTTTAATTTTCAAACACAAAACACAAAAAAAATAAAAAAATAAAAAATAAACACCATTGTCATTAAGTTATTTTTGAGCATATCTTAAACACCTCTATATCTTGGAAAAAAATAATTGCTTCTAGTAAAGTTCAACAGAAATAATGTAAATGTAAATAATGTAAAATGTAATTTGTGGTCTCAATTATGTAAATAATTAATATATAATGTGTAATTATTGTTATTGATAGATTTCCATGTATGATTACTCAGATGTGGATTCATGTAACTGTAATGTACTTTCATCCTAGAACCTACAAAGCCATATAGACTACAAAGAACACTCTTTATACCAATAATTAGAGAATAACAATGTAGGAAGAACAATGACAAATCAGCATTATAGTTCTATTACTATTTTGTATCATGTTATTTATCTTGGTTGCTTTCGTTATTGCGTTTTGATCTCCTCACGGCACAGCCAATGGCTTCAAGAGGCATATTCAGGTCAGGCAGACTGTGGCCAAATCCCATTGTCTGTTCCCGCTAAGTCCGTGAAGGTTTAGGGCTGTCCCAGTGAAAAAGCAGCAAGTGCATCAGGGCTCTGATGCAGGCTTTTTGACGCCTACTGTATATGTGGCCTTTCTGGGAGTCTGCACGTCTGCAGACTTTTCTGAGGAACTCTGAGAAACAATGTATCATGCATCCCAGTACAGATAAATAAATAAATAAATTAACACAATTCAGGAAACAAAAAAACAAACAAAAAAACAACAGGAACTTGGAGAGAAACATGCAAGATACAGTTAAAAGTGAAAGCATTACAACATTAAAACAGAATAAAGAGATCAATTCAGAAACAATAAAGCTTTTGTTAGGTTTTCCTAAGAAGGTTATATTACATGCAGCACATCACCTTGTGGTATTTAAGTAATGTTAGTGGAATTAGGTAATTGAACTGATAACCGTGTCGCGCTATCACATTCAATACATCACATTGAGTTGAATTGAATTGAACTGAATTGAATTGAATTGAATTGAATTGAGTTGAACACACGTGCCATCATCCGCTATGTTTTTGTCTTGTGTGCTTTATGTCCTTGTCTTTTGCTCACCAAGTCTGTGAAGCTGAGCAGTTTGTTTTTAATGATGATATAGTGCACGACTAGGTAATTCCACTCTTCACAGTATACATATGTAGCTAAGTTAACTGAAGCTCATCATCTCAACAGCAACAAGTCATTCAATGATTATTTGATTAACAAAAACGGCTTCAGGTTGAATGCCAATAGCCATGTTCAAATACTCTAAACTGCTGAGGTGAAGAAGGTATTTGTAATTGGCTGGTGTTTGACCACAGAAAAAATTATCAATAATTTTTTGAGTTCATTAACAGACAGAGTTTTGGTCAGGTTTACTGACATTTTCACATCCGCAATGCCTTCCCCAGTGCTATGTAGCTTACTGTTGTTTTTTTATTTTATTTTATTTTTTTGTTCTGGCAGTCAACACAGAGGGCATCTAATAAATGCAAACTTAAGGAATTTTGCATACAAATGTGTTGAATCAAATCTTATTGAAAGCAGGGAGGGTTAGTTGTTTTTTTTTAATGCTGAATTTAGATGCATCCCCCCAGCCCTTTGGTGGATGAAAGAGGAGCATGTCATCTGCCTCCTTCCTTAACTCCAGTGCTGCATGTATTTTGGCTACTCACAAATATGGCCCGGAGCTACCTGGAGCTAAATGTGACTGGAATCAGTGAGTTGTGTATCCAACACAATGCAATCCTTTGGGAGTGAGACAGCATGCGCAACCTAAGAAATGCAGCAATAGATTCAGATGTGGAAAATCACAAGGGGAGAAGTAGAATTATATTACTACCGCACAGTAAACCAGCAAGCTACTGTTGCTGTTACTGTTGGGCCAGCGGGGAGAAACTTTATTTTAAACCACGGAAGGAGGAACATGTGTGTGTTTGTGAGAGAGAGAGAGATAGAAAGAGAGAGAGAACATGTAGAACTGGCTCCTTATGGAACGCTGCCATTTTCTTTTATTTAAAGAACATTTCATGAACAAAATAATATGCCTTGCACCGAAAAATGAAAGAGAATATGGTACTGAAATTACATCTGGTAAGCCATTATCCTCACAGTATCTTACACTTTTTCACAGTATCTTACATTGGTCAGGCTGTCTGTGATTGGTTAAAGTAACCTGACCTGAAAATTGTTCTTACAAATACTGGTCATGATGACCAAATTGCAACATCTATCCACAGCGAATACATGGGACATTATCCATTTTCAAATAAAAGTAAAGTATACTGGTCTTTCACATCTAATAGATGCAGTTCTTTGAACTGGAAGGCTGGCATGGTGTAACTCAGTCAAGGGCCTGTTTTTAACTGAGCAGAGAGCCTCTTAAAATGCAACAGAAAGTGCACTGTGGACTAAATGAAGCCATTGCAACTGTTTTGCTTCTCTCCCCCTCTGTCTCCCTTTCTAACTCTTTCTTGCTCTCTATCTCTCTCCCTCTCTCTAACTCTCACTTGCTCTTCGCAAATCCACTTCTCAGACTGGGAGTGCAGTCTGACACAGGCTTGGCTTCCACCATGGAAGAGTCGTCATGCTGTTCAGTCAGGCTGAGGCATGCCTTCATTCTGCCCCTATATATTATTCATTTTAATACAGCTGAGCCATATAATGGTATAAGCGCAGAGGCGCGAATATGACACAATCTCTTCCATCGGGCCTGTCTGAGGTGAAATGGAATGCGCTGCACTTGTGCCTCCATAATACAGTGCTTAACTGAAGTTGATATTCAAAATGGGAGGGGAGATAGATCGGAAGAGCGTCGTG
>OMOV01088995.1:0-11227 GCA_900312565.1 Beryx splendens | reverse complement strand
ATTTGTGATTGTGATCCAGCTCAGGTCTTGGCATCTATTGTAAGATGTAAGACCTGAGCTGGACCACAATCACAAATGTTGCTCAGTGTTGTCACGATTGTTAAGAAGTAGCTCAGTGTTTATAATGAGGAAGTGTTGCTTCATTTTCTTGTGTAACCTTCTGTGTGTTTGTCTGTCTTTTTCTGTTACACAAACAGTATTCTCTTCCATTTAGGGTAAATACAAAATATAGTCACCCTATTCACCGTATGTTGTTGCATTACAGCATTCCTGTAGAGCACAACCGCATACTCTTTACGCTGGTATTCCTGCACAAAGCAGTGAGTACACATTAAATAGTCACAGCTTTTACTCACCTTACACTTTTAGCTGAAAGGTTATGCAGGTACGCATTTCTTGTGGTCTCCGATTTCCTGTCAGACAACATCAAGATCTGTTTTAATGTGCAACTTGCTTGCCAAATTTTGAAATTGGCCTGTCAATTATTTACCAATCGTTGGTGATGTAATAGAGCTCATACCAACAAACTTGTTTGTGGATCCATTTGGCAGGACAGAGTGGAAGTTCATTTCCTGGTCACAGTGTCCAGCTTGGGTGTGTCATCATATTTGAAATATTTAGAAAGTAAAAAAGTAAATGCATCAGACAAAGGTTAACCTGCAGGCTCAGAACAAGGACTGTGTATAGTCTTTATTCAAATCATTCATTTGTATGATGTCTGACTGTCTTTCAGCGGGAGCGCTCATATTTGGCTGTACTGTGGCGCTGTGCTTCTTGATAAGGGACCTCATGTTTTACGTGATTGGTGAGTCTTCTGGCATCTGTTTGGGCTTGGGGTTGGGCAGTCAGGGCTGGGTCTGGAATTCCAAATGCGCGGTGTTGCTATTCCTGCAAGTGTTTACATTAACCACCCACTTAGATTGAGTATCTGTTTAATAATAATTTGTCCCAAAGACTTCATCATTGTTTGATCATTGTTTTTCTGTTTAAACATTTTCAGCTAATCACTGAATCCACTTGTCTTTCATCTCTCTCTCTCTCGCTGTCTCTCCCTCCCTGTCGCAGGTGGAATTACTGTTTCCATCATAGCGTTTGTCTTTACCATCAAGTTCCTCTGTGAGCTTGCAGCGAGGGTGGTCAGCTTCCTGCAGAATGAGGACCCAGGGCGACGCGGTGACCGCAGCATCTACGACTATGTCCGGGGCAACTACCTGGACCCACGTTCCTGCAAGGTGTCGTGGGATTGGAAGGACCCACAGGAAGTGGGCCAGACTATGAGCTTCAGAGTACAGGTGATCATCTTTCCTAATATGTGCTAGCTAAAGATCTACCTCTAGCTTCTAGTTTAATCAACTCAACCTACAACGTTGGTGTGGCAGTGTCAAGGATAGTCGGCTGGCAAAATATGTTCAGAAAGTGGAAATCGACTGGTGATTGTCTCTCAAATGATGCTGTAGTATCACATCCAGCTGTTTTACCTCTGTCTTCCCAGCTGTTCTACAAGAATGGCCAACCTTTCCCGGCTCATCGGCCCGTGGGGTTGAGGGTCAACATCACCCACATCGAGCTGGCACTGGACATCCCTGTTACACAGGAGGTCCTACAAGAGCCGGAGTCCAATGTAGTCAAAGTGGCCTTCACAGTACGCAAGGCCGGACGCTACGAGGTAGCCGTCAAACTGGGCGGCCTCAATGTGGCCTACAGCCCCTATTACAAGATATTCCAGCCAGGTATGACTAACTGTTGCATGTATTTTAGATCCAAGCCGTATCTTGCAATGTGTAATGACTGATTTGCCAGTTATTTTGATTAACGTTTGTAGTTTTGTTATCTTGTTGTTTTCCCACCCGTAATAGTTGAGGTTTGCTCTCGATTGATGGTGATTTTCAGTATTGCCTAGATTTCCCCGTTGCTTGAGGAAAGATCCTGATTGATAACGTGAATGTTTATAGAAATACACCAGTCATTTGTTGACAAAATACCAGTCAACACACTACCAATCTTGGGCTGTGTTTATTGTTTTTCACTTTTATTTTTCTGATTTCTGTCACAGTGTTGATTAGTTGAACTTCATGTGTTTGAATGTATCTGATTTGTGTCTGATTTGCAAAAAAAAATTCCAGCCAAATTACACCGACAAAACAGGATCTTATTCCTTACCGATGTTGGCGGAATGCTTAATGTTATTTTGTTCATTTTAGGTACAGTGGTCCCATCCAAAACCAAGATAGCCTACCACTTTTCTACCTTGGTCCTAACCAACGGCCAGCAGCACACTCTGCAGATCGAGCCCAGGGACGAGTACGGAAACCCCACTAGTAATTCCACCTCTCTCATAGACGAGGCCAACTACAGCGTCCACGTACATTCTGTAAGGGAATAAACCTTTTTCTACCCAATCATACTTGGATTTGAACTTTGGTTCTCTGATTGACTGTAATAGCGGAGGACGGCATTCATTTTCACCCTTCTCTTTCCAACTGCACAACCACTTCCTTTGTAGCAGCACAGCTTCTCAGCAGTAGTTTCCAAATGAGAAGCTGGGATTCATTGTGCGTTCTCTTGTTTTCACAGCTGGGCACAGTGGATGATGACAGCCTGGAGGAGTACTACAGTAAGTCGGTTTCATCCAACAAGCAGCAGTGCCAGGTTCTGCTGAGACTGACCCTGAGGAAGAAGGGCTGTTTCAGGGCCCGCATCTCCTACAAGGACCAGCCGCTCAGCAACGGGGAATTTGACATTATCGTTCTCAGTGGTGAGCAGCCTATACATACAGGAGTTCAGATAGGGGCCAGTAGTTTGGAGTTGGATCAATATCAAAGTTCATCATTTAATGCTTGTATGCATATTTTTCTGGTTACTGCAAAAGCCTTGGTCTGAAAGGAAAATCTCATCCTCAGATGTTCTTGCAGTGTTATTCAGTATATCGTAAATCTGTGATCTGTTCCTTGGTGATGTTGTGTCCTAACTTACTTTTTGGTGTACCCACTTTACCTCACCATGCCTCATCTACTTCTACTTCAGTTAGTTATTTCCTGACAACCCCCTTTTGATAATCCCCACAGAATGTGCCTGAACTTGTTTTGCGTTCAGTAAGGTTGAGAAAGCGATAGCGGCAGTGATAGCGGCAGCATAGTAACAGTAAGGGAGCAGGTTTTCAAGAAAAAGCGAGTCGCACCCCTTACTCAAATACGCAACATGTCTTGTGCTTGCATTGTACTACGGTTTATGAACAAACTGTATATGTATGTGTTGGCATACGCGTGCATAAACACACATATACACCTTTGTTAGAGGATGCATAGATGGCTGAGGAGAATCTGAGGTAAACCCATAAAAGGTTGTGAATGAAACCTAATAGTAAAAAGCACACAGCGTACAGACACAAAGCTGTGTGCGCCGGGCTGTCCCCGGCTACTGTTGATGGAGAAGTTGGTATCTCTTCCTCTACCATGATGGATTTCTCCCTGTATGATTGCTGAACGTCGGTGCAAAATGGCAGCTCTAGAAAGAAGCCTGTGCTCTTTGATTCGGAGGGGCTGGCACCAAAAGCTGACGTTTCCAGTCGATGTTTTATATAGCTGACATTTTGTCTGCTGTTAAATTCCATTGTAGCTGTGCTGGAAATATCTTGACGAGACATCACATTGTCTGTTTGGCTAGATATCCATGGGAAGAAAAATACATCTCCAAACATGTAAAATTGTCCCTGGAATGCAAAGTATACATCACCAATAGCTGTTTTTGTAACAGTGTTTAAGTGTTTTAGATTTTCCTTTTAAAGTGCTTTCATCAAACCTGCTGCTACATGTATCCCCGCCTAACACTTGTATCCCCTTGCTTGCAGAGAATGAGAAAAACTGTGTGGAGAAGAACGTGTCCACTCCAGGCATCAGCATCTACTTTGAGGCTTACCTCTACAACAGTGGGAACTACAGCAGCTCCTGGCAACTACCGGCCTCCTCCCTGCTGGCTCCCCAGAGGAGGCCCTCCATGGGAGACGAGGAGGAAGAGCACGACTCCCCCGTGGAGGGACAGCCTGAGAAGGTCAAGAAACCAAAAAAGGTCTACTGTTACATATCGCCAAAGGTAGGTGGACAGCTTATAATGGGTGGGTTTCATTATGATGATATGATGTTTTTCCCAGTGTTGAGGACAATCAGAGATCTTGTATTTGAAAAAAGAAAATACCACCCAACATGGGTTAATTTAAGGTGTTGTCTCGTACTTTTCTGTCATACAGCAACTATCCGTGAAGGAGTTCTACCTGAAAATTATTCCGTGGCGCCTTTTCACCTTTCGAGTATGTCCAGGGACCAAGGTAAGCAGAGCCATGTGGAATGGGCCCGCTGTAACGCTCATTAGGTTTGATGGGGCTGGCCTTAATCTGCTTGCTTTCCTGATAGTTCACCTACCATGGTCCTGACCCCATTCACAAGTACCTGACCCTAGTGGTGGATGATGGGATACAGCCTCCTGTGGAGCTCAGCTGCAAAGACCGGAACATCATGGCTGCCACCTTCATCCGATTCCTGCACAAGAACATTGGTTTGTTTGATTCTACTGTCATTATAATTGCCTTCAGCAGTGCCTAGTAAGCACTGCTTTAGTTTAGTGGAGACACTAACAGTAATTTGGCGGTGTTGTCCGTAGGTGGTTCTGAAACGTTCCAAGACAAGGTGAACTTTTTCCAACGTGAACTCAGGCACATCCACTCCAAGAGACCTCGCACCAAGACCTGCCTAAAAATCACACGCCTCTCCATTCTAGACTCAGTGAGTGTTTTCCATTCTGAGCACGACAGTGCTGCTTTCTTATAGTGAAGCTGTTCCTGCTGTGCGTTATGAAATGGTCACGTAATCATCTTGCCCCGCCGATCATCTTCCCCCTTCTCTCTCTCTCTTTGTCATTCCCTCTTGGTCTTGCTCAGTCCCTGAAGGCTACAAGGAACTTCTCAGTGTCGGACTGGAGTAAGAACTTTGAGGTGGTGTTTCAGGATGAGGAAGGTTGGTAAACATCTCTGTAGAGCTGACTGAGCATCAGGGTGTCTGCAGGATCTGGATCTTAAAAATGTTGTGATTTCTTGTTGTGTTGAATTTCTGGTGAGAGGTCAGCTATGTCACGCCGGCCTGCATGTGAATAGTCTTATTGTTTTCATTTTCACTTTTATTGCAGTTGCGAAATTAGTCTTAGGATTCATGCTAACTGACAACTTGATAAATTTGCAGACATTCTCTAGAATTGATTGCTCACGATGACTAAAGAACTGATTGCTCATGATGACTAAAGAACTCAAGTTAATGGCTAAAACCTGTCATCACTCAGCTCTGGACTGGGGAGGGCCTCGCAGGGAGTGGTTTGAGCTGATTTGTAAGACCTTGTTTGACACCTCCAACCAGCTATTCACACGCTTCAGCGACAACAACCAGGGCCTCGTAAGTCAGTCCTCTTAACCACCACCAGCATCAAAACGACTTGTTAATGCATACCAAGTGTCCAGTTACACTGCAGCACTTTTCTTATACTTTAACAAAGATGTGAAAATTGACCTCCACTTTCCAGGTGCACCCAAATGCTGATCGGCCGCCCCACCTGCGTCTGAAGATGTACGAGTTTGCTGGCCGCGTTGTAGGGAAGTGCCTGTATGAGTCTGCTCTGGGTGGGTCCTACAAACAGCTGGTCCGGGCTCGCTTTACACGTTCCTTCCTGGCCCAGATCATTGGCCTCAGGATGAACTACAAGGTATGCAATACAGCACATTCCCATGGAGAAGACTTTCCCCTAGGAAGTTGAATCGAAGGCCTCTCCTTCATTGTTTACCTTCTGGTGTCAGCTGGTCTGTATCATCACTGCAGCGTTCCTCACAATGCCAAGAAACCTGATTTGTTTCTTGGCATTATTTATTTCATGAAGAACTTGCCAGTGTGTTTTGCTGTTTATCCAACTTACTAAAGTTTCAAAGCTGAGCTCTAAAGCCGCCTCAATCATCTTTTTATCCTACCGCTGAGAAGATGAAATGCCATGTTTACTTAAAAACGTCATTTTCCTGTGTTTTCATTTCATTTTCCACGGGCAGTACTTTGAGACGGATGACCAGGAGTTCTACAAAACTAAGGTCTGCTTCATCCTAAACAATGACGTGAGTGAAATGGACCTGGTGTTTGCCGAGGAGAAGTACAGCAAGTCGGGACAGCTGGAGAAGGTGAGGCAACACTTTGGAAAGGACCCTCCCCCTTTTATCTCCGATGTAATTTCACTGGACATAGGAACAACAAACCAAACAAAAGAAACCATATTGCTTGTTTGGCAAGCAACTCATTAATCTTGGAGAGGGCGAGTTTATATGAAGGTAGAATTTGGAGGCCACAGTCCTACACAAACTGTCTGGCTCAGTTATTAAAATCCACAACCACAACTGTAGTATGGCGCCCCATGTTGAAACACTGTTGCCCCACTGCAAGCTCTTTATACATAGACATGCACTCAAGATATCTTACATACAAAGACTGAAGTGTGACTGAAGTGTGTTGCAGCTAAACACAAGTCTTACATGTATTTTGACACTGTAAATGGTTTTACACCTATGTTTGTACAGACGAGAGTCAAACTGACCTGTAGTTTTATTTATAAGGGGTCAAGAAAGTTTCAGAACCCTTATCTTCCAAGTAGAAGCCAAACTCTTCAAGAATATACCGTATGTAAATATACAGTATGCAGCCTCTCAGAGAGAATGAAAATGCTTCTGTCATCTTGCTGATATTAGCCATTGTGTAAATTATGGAGTTATATACAACCAATGTTTGTTTATTACTTCTCTCTTCCAGGTGGTGGAGCTGATATCGGGCGGAGCGCAGATCGCTGTCACCAATGAAAACAAGATTCATTATCTCAACCTGCTGGCCCAGTACAGGCTGGCCAGCCAGGTGAGAGATGAGGTGGAACACTTCCTGAAAGGTAAGGAGACTTTAGCGCAGCTGGAATGTCACATTTTACGCAGCGAGGTGTGTGGGAATGAGCACGCAACCGGGATAACACCTTGGGTCAATTGCAGGTCTGAACGAACTGGTTCCAGAAAACCTGCTAGCCATATTTGATGAGAACGAGTTGGAGGTATGTCTTGATGTGTAACGTGAAATCCGTTTGACATCGATCAAAACCCCACGGGATGTTGGTGATATCACTGACTGTGTGATCTCTCTCTAGCTGTTGATGTGTGGCACCGGGGATATCAACGTGCAGGACTTCAAGGCCCACGCCGTGATTGTCGGAGGATCGTGGCACTTCAGAGAGAAGGTATGAGAAGCCGTGGACATTCCCTCCGTAAGTAAAGCGAACTATGGGGCACTGATGGAAATGTCTAAGCGTGTTGTTTTCCTGTTGTCGCAGGTGATGAAGTGGTTCTGGGCGGTGGTGTCCAGCTTCACCCAGGAGGAGTTGGCTCGTCTGCTGCAGTTCACCACAGGCTCCTCCCAGCTCCCCCCCGGGGGCTTCAACACCCTCTGCCCCTCCTTCCAGATCATCGCTGCCCCCACACACAGCACCTTGCCCACTGCACACACCTGGTGAGTACGGAGACGCATACAGACGTATGTGGTTTGAACGTCACGCCTAGACCTTCTTATCGGACTGCTTTATCAAAATCTAGATCCGCATCGGCTGACTCAGTGGCCTTCTGATCTCTCTCTAGTTTTAACCAGCTGTGCCTCCCTACCTACGACTCCTACGAGGAGCTGCACAAGATGCTGAAGCTGGCCATCAGCGAGGGCAGTGAGGGCTTCGGCATGCTCTGAGTCTCCCGCCGCTGGCACTGTGGTTCCACTCACACAAGGGGAGAGCAGCAGCACTGCCCGCTCCGGTTCCCCTGTAGCACCTCCATCCGCACCGAACAGCGGGCGTCTCTCAAGAGAATCACCGTGATCCTCTTTCAGGATGAGAGGCCGTCAACAGGAAGTCCCAGAAGGCTGTGCTGGAATCGGGACGTGCTCAGATGAATTCTAGTGCTATGTACATACAGTGTTTTGCTTTTGTAAAAAGGAAACCATGGACTGCTGGAAAAGGCTGGGTTTGAGCTAGTTTTATTTCTCGATGCTGAAGTTACTTAGTTTTATACGTTTGAGAGACAAAATGGCGCTACCGGCCTTGAGTATTACTGTGTAACTGCTTTTTTTTTGTTTGTTTTGCATTTTGCAAGCTGAGGAACACTTAAGTGCAACAGCAGCCTCCACGTGATGCGGATGAGCTGCACATCTACAGCACTTTGGCCTTAATCGATCAGGGACTGACGCGTGTATATAAATATATAATATCACTCTTTTATTTCAATACTTGTACATACTTGTGTGTATATAGGTTTTCATCATGACCTTTTTTGATTTGACATTTAAAGAGAAGGGACTTCGTATTGATTTTCGTCGTTGTTACGCGGCCGATGGGTTGAGAGTTTATATATTATCATTTCTATAAAGATATTGTTTTTGTCAGAGAGACAGGTGGGTTTTTAAAAGAAGCCACGTGATTCCTATTGTTTATACTGTATGTGTTTTAACTTATTGTGTCCTGAAACAAATTTGTGTTGACCCATTACTGTTGAAGATATGTTGACTGCCTGGAGTGGTAAGTGTTTTTGTTATGTTTTATAACCTGCCTTATTCATGCCCTTTGCCTCTGATTGTATCCAGAGAGGTGCATAGCTGAGAGAAACGTAGTCAACCGAGAACTCATAACATTTCTATTCCTATTAGTACATGCAGGTGTCTGTTGAGATGTGAGTATCAGTCGGACGTGGATGCCGGGGACAGCCCGGCGCACACAGCTTTGTGTCCCTACGCTGTGTGCTTTTTACCATTAGGTTTCATTCACAACCTTTTATGGGTTTACCTCAGATTCTCCTCAGTCATCTATGCATCCTCTTAACACAGGTGTACATGTGTGTTTATGCACGCGTATGCCGACACATACATACACAGTTAGTTCATAGCAGCCTCCTCCCTTTCCCATGACTGTACAACCTTAGCCATATAGTCAGACATCTTCAAAAGGTTCAGTATACTAAAGCATGATGTCAATGAAGAATATCTCCTATATTTGTTTTCTTTGTATTGTAAAAAAAAATAATTTATTTTTAATGAGCCTATCCGTTGGTGTTGTCGATATCCTGAGCCAATAATTGTTTGTTTTGGGGGGGGGTGTCTGTTCATAATAGTGTAGCAGTTCCTTTGCTGTTCCAGAGTTTACATATTCATTGGTTAGCCATGTGTACTGTTGGGTTCAGCCAGTCGGTGTGTAAAGAGCATTTAGGAAAAGCCACCTTAACACAGTGTAACGGAAACATTGTTATGCAAGGTTCTGCACAATAATAATTCGATTTGATAACGTTCATCTCAAGTCCCCACAGAGCATTATGAATGCACTTCCACATATCACCTTTTTTCACACAGACTCGTTAAGAGTTTTAACCTATAGGGACTTTATTCTGGTCTTCTTGAACGAGACACAAAGATGTTAACCGTTGGCATTTGTTGCTGCAGGTCGGGACATAAATGCATTGGCTCACCCATTCGGAGCCAGCGCATTGTTCCTTTGAGACGTGATGAGCGTTCTCTCGTCATCTGCGTCTGCTGCAGATGGCCTTTTACAGCGTATTAAGGGGTTTGTGAGGTGGTTTATGGAGCTGTGTTGGTTAGGGTTGTGCAATGTTGACCTGATGTAGCGAGGATGAGAACAGTGAACGTGGTAAATGTTTAATGGGGGTGGGAAAAAACATTGAAAAATAAAGTCATGTTTTGTGAAAGGTGTCTTGAGCACCAATACCAATGGCAAGGAGCGTTTATGGGACTCACAGATAGCTGAGATGTTACATGCGTGTTAACTGGAATCCCATTAGATATGGCCACGAGGAGCAGATGTGAGAGAGGTCTGTCTAGTGGTTTTATGTCCTTGTTTAGCTAGTGTTTCACTTTCACGAGCACCTACTGCTCTCTGTGTTTCATGTTGGGATGGTTTCTGGATTAGAAATGTGTATGGGTGTGATATGGGATTTTTAGCAATGTAAATATTGTGAAATAGTTGCCTATGACTTTGAAGGTGGGGTGATTTTTTTTTAATTTGTAAAATGGCAAGCCTCTGCTGATGAATGTCTGATATTCTCTGCATTGCAGGTCCTTTGTTTATGGGAATAAATAACTGATGGACTCAATTCAATCTCGACTTTTATGTGCGTCGTATTTAAATTGCAGTATGCTATGACGTCGGTTCAGATTGCCTTCACGTGAGGTTAGCAACAGGAGAGAATGTATAATAACTATTATGATCATAAGTTTCACTCTGATGTTATTCCCAGTACAGAAATGTTCTTGGGACAAAATCTTGAATCAAATTGGGGTCGTGGTCTAAAGCACATCTATGTGAGGGTCCCTGATAAGAAAAAGTTTGGGAACCCCTGACAGTACAACATGTGTCAACTGAATTCACTTCTTGAACCACTGCTGGAGCCTGGGATCAGTGAGGCGTTCCCAGTAATGAAGGCAGAAACTTCGGCTGTTGACAGCGTTTCCCTCATACGGAAGGCTCTATAAGCTGCGGACCTCAAATGATTTCCAGCAGACAAACAAGATCTTGGTCTGTTGAGGATCATCTGATGTGAAAGCCCACCATTAAAGGGATGGAAAGGAATGTCTGTGAGTATCTAATCCCAAATGTAAACTATTAAAATCTTAATTGTGTGCAGTTTGCATTTAAAATAAAAGGCACAACATTTGCGTTAAGCTCCTTGGGGCTGCTTATCTTATCTGCACAGGTTACTGATTGCATCCCTTCTATCTTTCTGTATCTCATCATTCATCATTCATGAATGTGAATAAACATAAAGGCGTAAACTGAAGGGACAACATTTGTACCAGTTTTTCAGTATTGGTGAGGTTCCATGCAGCTTGTCCTCGTCTCCTCTCAAGCAGAATGCCTGCTCTTTTAGACACAAGGGGGCAGTGCCTCTACATGGGACGTTGATATGCCTGGAGTCGGGGATACATGCCTTTTCTACTGACATCCCCCGGGACAGCTTAGCAGCAGTAAATGATGAGGGGCTTTCCTGTCTTCAGCTGATCCACCACACCTCACATCTTCAACACAGACTTTGAGAGAGAGAATGGGCCAAAGATGAATCCCCTCTATTACAGACATTCTTCTTTTATTGACCCAGTCAGTTGAAAGTCTGTGCTGTGACTGACCC
>OMOV01088991.1:0-10640 GCA_900312565.1 Beryx splendens | reverse complement strand
TTACATTTATTCACTCTCTCGCCCGCGACCGATGGAGGGGCGTGGGGGTCTCCCTCTATCTGTTTTTTTTTTTTGCTCTCTCTCTCTCTCTCTCTCTCTCTCTCTCTCTCTCTCTCTCACTTTTCTGAATCCTTCTTCCCCTATCGTTCCCTTTCTTGATAGCCTCCATCCATCCATCAGTTCATGAAATATGAGGCTGTTGCTCTCACTCTCTTCCCTTTTCACTCTCCACTCTATTAGCTGTTCTCTCATCCTTTATACAATTGACCTGTTTCATTTTTTTTCTATTATTCTCCCACCTGGGGTTGTGATTTTAGAGATATGAGATGGCCCGTACTACTGGTGCTGTCTAATACCCATCACCGGCCATTCTTATCTCAAAAGCTTCCCACACAACTTCCTGATATCATCACTGATCTTCCATGTTAATCTGTTGACCATAGTTTGTCTTTTTTGACTTGCCTGCTGATTCCCCAGCCTTACAGTTATGGCATTTCTTTGACTGACAAAATCTGTAAGAATCAACAGCACCACAAAAAACACAAACAGGAGTTTGCAAATGTGATATTCTCAACTGTACCAGATCCAGTAAGTCTCTCATTCTAATCTTTGCACTCTGTGCAGTTAAATGGCACTGTCCCAGTTGTGCCAGCTGTGTCAGGAGAGAGGCGATGTGATGACCCAGTGGATCCACAGGGGGAGAGGCATCTGCTCCGAGGGAGGCGAGGGAGACGGTCCACTTCTAGATTTGTTGTTAGCTTCTGGCTCAACTCTCCCTATTATAAGGTCACATTAGCTAACCAGCTACTGTGGTTAGCTTGGAGCACCATCTATCTGGATTTACTCTCATGTTACCAAAAAAATATGTGCAAAGGAAAATGCCCATTAATATGGTTGGGATTGGCCAATTTAATAACCCATGTTGCAGAGATTGTAGGTATATCCTCATTCAATGATAGGCTCATTCACACTACATCCCAATTATGTATGTTATGTGTAACACACATAGTATATAGACACTAATACAGATTACTGAAAATCAAACATCACCAGTTTCACTGCTCTTTGCTACAACCCAGATTGCAGGGCTGGTTGTAAATATCACATTTAATATGCCATCTAGCTAACCAATTTCAAATATGCCCAGATCTGCTTTGACAGGCTGCAGACCTGATATAACAATACAAAATAACTTGATTTTTCATATCTTCTGCATGACTAGCTAAAACCTCATTCAGTCAAATGTATAATTTCGCCATGTGAACCATCATTTGATGGCAGATATGACAGACACGACATGGTTAAAGGTGTCTTATACAGTACAATGTTTTTTCTGAGCTAGACCACTGAGGCAGACAGAGTTGCAATTGTGAACTACCAGCTGGAAATTTACATTTGCCAACTTCAAATTGAATACAACTTTAGTTCATGTAAATTTGATACATTTGAGCAGTTCAAATGGTTTTTAAAATGTGACATTACCTTGACAGCTAAATCTAACCCTCGCTCAGGCATTATTGGATTGTGGTGCAATCCAACCCCATTTGACTCTGAAATGTGTGTTATGTATAATATCCAGAATATTTCCATTCATCATACAAGTGTTTAGTGGTCTGTTAATGTGTGTTACAAAAAAAAGTTTTCTAGTTTGGCATAATTTTTAATGTCCCACTCAAGGTTTCCATGCAGAGAACATCATTCAATCGCTCATAGCCTAAAGTTAACAGCGATGATGAAATCGTTTCCACATGACACATTTTGGTTAAATGTGTCTTTCTTTCTGTGAAGTGATGAATTTCATAGATTAAAGTGGTTGTTCAATATTTGACAACACATCAGCAGCTAACCCTAACCCGAGCCTATAAGTGATATGACACAGTCCAACTCTATTTGACTCTGCCTGATGTGCAAAATAGTTCCACTCATCCCAAAATGTTTATAAATGGTTATTCTGCTGCTTGGAAAAACATTTTTATGTGGTATCAAGATACTCTGAAGACCTGCAAGATTCATTGCCTTATATTCCTCTGCAGTGTCCCTCTTCATGTGTAAGCTAACTGAACTAGAGACAAATAAATAAATTGGTATTATGTTGATTTTGGCCACAAAATGTACAAAATTCTCAGTAATCACGCTCAAAATTATCCTAAATACAAGAAATACTCAACACAACTTGAATAATGTGTGATGTTTCACTTGACCTCTTTCTCTCTCTCACACACAGATGCAATCTGTCCCAATCTCTGTCCCAGGCTAGAATATTTATGGCCAATCACATCAATAACTTACTGATTATTTATTGGTTGTTGGCTTGATGTGCAGAGATGCCAATACTGTGAAATTACATACATTTGACTGAACAGCTTACGGTTGGTGGCTTGTCATGCAGATAGGTGTGAATAATGTGATCTGGGTTGAAGCACAGAGCAGTGAATGAGTGATGTGTCTGATCTTCAGAAATCTGGGTTAGTGTGTTAGCCATTTAATGGTTAAGCAGAGGTTGTTGCTCTAATTTGGGTTGCTGTGTTGGCCAGTGGACGGGGATTCCCTGCAGTCTGGGCAATCTGGGTTGGGATATTTGCAATATGAATGAGTTTCCTATTGAATAGTTATTCCTACCATCTCAGCAATTCGGATCGATAAATTGGCAATCCCAAACCATATCATTGGGCATCTTTGGCACATATTTTTGTACCATCTTGGGGTAAGCTACCCTCAGCAGCTACCATGTTGCCTCTCATGTTGACATAGTTAACATGGTGTACTACTTAGCCATCAGCTTACTGTCTGACGTGCGCCCGCTCTTCACTATTCACTTTCAGTTTGGTGCATTCTCAACTCAGCATGCTTGTGTATCATGGTTATAGCTCTTGTGTGGCTCCTCTCCAATGTCCCTTCAATGTACTGCCGTTGAGCAACTGAGTGAGGGGTTTTCTGACATATATACACAAACTGCACTTACATGCCACAGGCGCTGAAGGTGCCAGACTATCTTAGGTTTAGAGGTTTCGGCTGCAGCTTGAGCTGAAGATGAGCGACTCTCATCTCATGTAGCTGACGACAGCTCACTCAGAAACCATAAACACCACCTGACTGAGTCAAAATCCATCAGAGGAAGGCCAATAAGGTTAATCCTCTGGCCATCAAAGTGAACACTAACTCCTGAGTTTCCTCAGATTAAGGCTGCCCTACCAGGTAATATTACTGCAGGTACTTATTAAGATACCACTAAGGTCTCCCCTGACGAGGAGGTTCTGTCCACTTTACCCTCCTGCCACCAGTTTAATGAGAAGGAGCTCAAACAGGAAGTGGAGCAGGATACATTCTCCCACACCTCAAATGCCATCTCCTATGGGACCGATGTGGTTTTACATATGGCTCAGAGGCCCAGCCACCATCAAACCTGTCATTTTCATGGCCTTGGCATGCCCAGGACTTTATGAAGCTCCCAGAGATGCATTCTGCAAACCTTTGCCATTATGTTACGAGAGTTCAAGTTGCTGTCAACTCTGACTCTGGCTTGTCACCAAGGCTGGCTCCCTGTCAGATCCTCTGCACTGCTCCAGTGGTCCCAGCACAGGTGCTGGGCCCACTGTAAAACAAACTTGGTGCAGAAAGACAGCAGTTTTCCAGTCCACAGACGGAGACATTATCTGTCTCCATACAGACAGCATACCAGATGCAACCCAGCCGCTTTCATGCATTTTCTTACCCAGGTGGCAACATGAGAACCCAGCACTCCATAGGCGACCTGACGCCACCATGCTCTGGTGCAGCCAGAACAGCTAAAAACTGTTTGTATGTTTTGATGTATCCAAAACTTAGTCTCTAAATATAGTCTGAAATCATAGCATTGTAATCAATTTACTGTATCACAACGATGAAACGCAAGGCAAATGGAAATTGAAAAATAAGAAAATAAAATAAGGAAATAAACTGGGTATCTAAACCAAAATAAATCAATAATGTTCAGTAAAGAAAATTAAAAAGACAAACCAGTATTGACAGGAAATGAGAGGGAATGGTGAGTTTAAAGACGGACCGCCCTCAATGCATTATTTACTATAATACTAACAATAACTAATATGTATTCAAAAAAAATAATCAATCTTCTTATTGAGACCTGGGAATGTCGAGACTTTAAGTAATAAAGTCTTAATAATCATTCAGTAATAATCATTCAATGTTTTGAACAATAAATAAAGACGTAGTCACTAATTTGCTTGTGTCCCCATGCCGGACTCTGTACACAGGTGATGTCATTTAGGGTCTTAACCCACACAGTAGGCTGCTGAGGCTTGCTGCTGCCTCACAGCTGGCTGTAGACCTCCCACTAGTGTTCATAATGAGTCACTGCAGCTGTTGCTGTATTTCCACACCGCTGTTGTGACTTGAAAGCTGATTTTGTGTGTGCAAGCCACAACCACTGTAGTTAAATGCCGGTATGATGAACCAAAATCTCCTCTCCAGGAACACAACACACATGAACACAGAAAGCTGAAATATGGACGGAGATTAGTACATTTATAGCTTGTTTAAGATTATTGTATAGAATCCATTTGGTAGCTTCCAGTCACACTCAGCAGTGGAAAAAGCAAAGCAGAAATACCCTGACAGAACAGCACTCTTTTAAATGCTCAGGAATTTGATATTCTACACATGGCTATAGACATATTTACATTCCTGCTAGTACATGCACTTAAGTATTTAAAGTAAAAGTACACATTATAAATAAGGTTTTCATATTTCAGTGGTACAGAGTGCTCAGTATTCAGTTCTCTAAAGGTTATGTAACATGGGTTGGTGTCTCTCTTATTCTGCCTCTGATCGCTTCCTCATACAGTTGTCTGCATGGCTCAAACTGAAATTGTGCCGTTTTCATTACATGTTTTGTATGTAAAGCTGTAAAGCTTATAATTCAAAACAACCAGTGACTTAAGATGACAAATGTAAAGGAACAATAAAACAAATTTGGATGTAGTTGAGAGAAAGTATGAAGTCTCATTGTCCCTCTTTATGATCATGGGCCATGTGATGAGGATGCTCCTGTCCCAGTCTCAATGTCTGTAATGTTCTTGTAGAAATTAGATAATTCAATTAAATATCATGGGCCTCATCATATTCTGGTCTGTTCACTGATGCATCATTTACACAGAAAGGGTTAATCAATCAAGTCAAGAATCATGTGCTGTACTACAAACTGTCTTGTAACCATCAGTAAGTGAAACAAGACATTGGTTGCTGTTTGGTGGTTAGTACAAGAAGAGAGTTTCATTTGTGCAGTTTTTCCTCAGCTGGACCAGATCTGTGGCCTGTTACTGCCAGTGCAACAAAGCCTGACACTAATTAATTTAACTCTGGTTCAAGTCTATATCTTCTCTATTTTCTCACAAGAATGATGTCTTAACTGACGCAGTTCATGTAGATGAAGAGTGACGGAGCTTAAATTGTCCACAAGATGGCAACATGTATACAGCAGGGGCAGCTGAAGGTGGTCATGTTATGTGTCTAATGCCACTATTGATTTACATGACACAAATTACTCCCAATGCAGAATGTTAAACTCCTACTAAGGGGAGGAAAAACTGCGACACTCTTAGATCCTGCTGCAGATAAACGCTTTAAGGCGACCATGCCACCTCAGCTGACAGAGAGCAGGCAGCATCCACATCAGTAATTCAGCTGAGGTACTGCAGATCTTATATGGGAAAATTAGTGATGAGGGGGAAAAATTATCCAGTCATTCATCCAGTACAAATTTTGGTCAAGGTCAGTAGCAGGAACCTGTTGATTGGAGGCTGAATTAACTCAGACTTGTTTACTGTATTTACTCTTATTTACCCCAATCACACAGACTCAGTGTAATTTAGAGCATGGCCTAATCACAGATAAATGAGTGTCATGAAGAGCTCAGTGCAACGTTTAGTAGGATATTCTCGCAATCACTAGACACCAAGGCTATCCCAAGGGTACAGAAGTCATCAGCTTCAGCGCCAATAGACCAAAAATCCCAGACTGGATGAATTTAATGACTTCCGGCCTGCAGCCCTGATGTCCACTGTGATGACATGTTTTTCAAGCAGCATTATTGGTCACTTAATATATGAAAACATCAAAGCACAGTTCATCTGCAAGGCACAGCGTGTCGGGGAGGATGCAGCAGCTGCCATGTGAAATCAGGTTTACAAACACCTTGTGAGAGCTGGTGCACACACACAGATTCTCTTCACTGACAGGTTTTACAAAACCAAACATCCTAAGGTTGTGGTTAAGAAGCTGCTGGATATAACAGTCGATAATACACTGACGCTGTTGATCAGCAACCTCCTGTCAAGCATCACAACAAAAACCGTGTGGTCATCTGGGATGCTGCATCTCACGACTCCACTTCATGCTCTGTAGAAAACATCTGCAAGGGCAATCGAGTGAACTGTGCGCTTAGAGGTGAAATGTAGTGTGTGAACTTCCTCTTACAAGAGCAATTCAAGGCCAGAATTAAACAAAACTGGTCATACACATCATCATTTACTTCCAAAGTATTTTTTTTTTACAAATTGCAAGCTGTCAATATGGATGGGATCAACACAAAAAACAGTAAATGAAGGAATGTCGTAAAACAGGCCTCTTGTCTATCTAAATATTTATCTCTTTCCCATACTACTATCTTTTCAAGTCTTTTTTGTGTGTGTGTGTTTTTGGATACCCACAAAATAGTGGTGGTGTGCCCATGAAATAAGGCTTACCTTTAGGTAAAGTTTATTAAAAATAATAACTTGAGAGAAAACTGTCAGTTAAGAGGAAAATAATTAGAGAACAACACAGGGCAGGAAAACAAGAAGGAGAGTCTGGGAACACAGACACTAACTATGGGATGCTTGCATGTCACCATCTTACAAATCAAAAGACAAAGAGATGCTGACAATCTCAATATATTTTCCACATGCTATGCAGCCATGGAAAACCCAACAACATGCAGCAAAGTGCAGAGTTTCGTCACCAGAGGGTGCAGATGGGCTGGAAATCACAGCAAACCGAGCAGCTATGCTTTCCAACATCTAAGTTCTTGAAAGGCTTCTTACCTCGACAACATGAGCTGCACCTAAATTTTAGAGGGGTTTAATGACTCCCATTTATTTGCTCTTGCATCTTTGGCTCTACCCTAACAAAACAATGAATGGCTTTCAATTAAGCTGAACTTGAGGCGGTCTGCCTTAAATGAAATTAAACGTGTGGTTTCACATGCTCCCTAAATTCCCCTTAACTACTTTAAGCTATTTAACCTTAAAATTACATTAATATGTTTGGGGGAATTTGCTTGTATGTCAGAATCTACACTTGGGCCCAAACACCCAACATTAAGTGAGGCTTGTCGGGTTTATCTTCTCAATTTACAAATTAATTGAAAATTTACGAGTCAGTTAAAGTTTTTAAGGCTCATTTGATTTGACCCTTTGGTTACTGCAGCCCATAAAAATGTACCACTTAAATGCGAAAGTGAATCACTTGAAACTGAGGGTAAATGAGTTGAATTTAATGCCTTCTACTAAATGTTGAGAAATTCTCTTCCACTTTCAACAGTGTATGAATAACACAGAGAAAATGCATTTGTGGTACAAAAACTCAAGAGAGGGGAGAATGGTTTTTAAGTGACTTTAATGGACAGTTATTATCCATCTACATAAACAAAGAGGAGTTGGGATGAGCACAACATCAGTCACCTGGGACTGCTCAACTGTAGCATCTCCATGGGTAATGATACAAGTCTTTATCCAGGTTGTCTCTGATGTACACTCTCTGCAGGAACAGCCTTTTTCCAAGGTGCTGCTCCACCTCATGATCTTTAGGGTGTTTCCCCCTCTGCTCCTGTCCAGCCTCCAGGTCCCAGAGTAATCTCTCTTTTATTTCTCTTCAAACTGTACCATGGCCATCATTTACCCTACAGGATGTCAGTGATTTAAATAAACAGGTGGGTAAATTATGGCCTTCAGTTAGTTATTAAGCCACTAATAAAAGCAAAAATCAATTATATTATCAGAAAAGCAAGTCTTAATGCTTTTTTCAATTAATAGACCCTATCCTCCTGTGACTTATATAAGTTTGCTGCCACTTATTATAATGTGAACTATGGATTTGCCTCATAAAGATTTATGCCAGGCTAAAAACAGAGTTTAGGTGGGTCTACCCTCCGCTACATCCCTGCCTATATAAGGCAGACTGCTACAAAATCAAACCACCAGCCTACAAAACAACCTATAGGTAACATCTGGATGATTTTATGTGTTTCAAGGAATTTCACATCTGTGGCCTTTGGGTTACAGCAAGCTACTCCGCGCTGGATCATAAGTGACAACAATATCAAGCACACTGTCAGGATTTTTGGGGTGAAATAGTCATTTATCTTGGACTCTTGATGCGCAGTCAGTAGGACCAGCCGTGCGTGTAGAGCTGTTTCTGAACGTCTCCTCCCCTGTTTCTGCAGTGTTACTGCTTTTCCTTCTCGCTCATCGTTTCATGCCAAAGCTGCCCACCGCAAGAGTAAGACAAGGCTTCCATTTGCATAACACCAGACTCCTCTTTCTTGTCTACCACCATCCCTCTGCTTGATATCCATCTTGTCCTGATCCGTGTATACTATATGGTTTGCGTCCTCTCAATCTTTCACCATCCATTCACGCCTACTCTCATGTGCAGTCCTGTTTGGTTCTTTGCGTTATCCAGCTCTGAGAAAAAGAGGATTTCTTTTTTTTTTCAATCAATAATTTTTTCGGATAAAATCACCCTTACTGCCTATTAGAAATTGACTGTTTTGGGGAATTTATGACTGATACAAGCGGGACGACTGAGGACAGAGTCAATAATTTAATTTATTATTTTACGCATCAACAATCGCACGTAGCCTGGAGAGGATAAAGCTGAAAACGCATTGTGATTTTTGAAAAAAATATTATTTAGCTGCACGGAAGGTGTCACCGCGGTGGAACAAGAGGGATTTAATCAGAAGAACTAATCCGGCAGTGTTAAGTTTGCTGAGGTAGGCTACCTGTCAGAAAAAATCGCGAAGAGGCACCATGGAAAGCTACGCGTCATCTCCAAGACACCAGCGCAACAAGCCAACACCATTATATCAGCCCGCTGTGTGAATGGCACACAGGGGTGCCGTCCGCTGTTTAGCTGCTTGTGCAGGGTAGGGACGGTGGTGGAACAGGGTCCAGCTCAGATAGGGCTTTATGTGAGTATTTGTGGGACTACTGTGCGCACCAAATGGATGGGGCATCAGTCTGTCTCTTATGCACAGCAGAGCAGCTCACTGTTTGGGATGAACGGCTTTTTCTTGCATCTGTAATCTCGAACTTGTCTCAGAAATCAACTGTGTCTTTTTCATTTTCCAGTAACAAAATGTTTTGGAGGCGTGTCTCCACCCTAATATTTATTTGGATAGTATTCCAGTTGCTGGCCTATTAGTTTTTTAGTTGTTGTGTTTTTTTTGTTCCTTAATGTGGAATCCATTCCAGTTAGTTTTCATGGTGATTATGAAACACTTTACAGTCTTTTCTGGTCTGTTTTTCCTCAGACCAATATGAAAAACAAGTTCACCTCCTAAGGCCACAACTTCCCCACTGAGCTGACTCACAGACAGCTGCACCCAGGTGAGTATGGCAATTTCTTACAATGTTGAAAATGGGGAATAATAATATGTAATTTTAACATGGCCATCTTGTTATTTGCCAGTTGAAGTTTTTCTGCATAGTCCATCATACAGTATGCTGAGCGCAATCACTCTGCATGCAGCAACAGCATCTGCTTCATGTCATCTTTGCTTTGATTATAGTGTTTTCCAAATGAATGTTTGAATTATCACCTGAAATATCCATTTACATACTCTGAAACACTCTATTCACATTTTTATTTCGTTGTTGTTACATGTTGCTCAATTTTCTTTCCATTTTTTATTTTGTTGTGAGTTTTCATCCCCAAGATAGAAATGGCATTGATGAAGAGTTTCATTAGAAAAGGAGATATCCACCATTTGAAAAAACCCACACCTTCTCTCTCAAAATGAGTGCTGGTATCAAAGTATGACTCATTGTGTACAACTAGTAACTGAAACCTTATTAATACTTTTGAGGATGAAATCAT
The DNA here is from genome assembly GCA_900312565.1 of Beryx splendens. Classification (NCBI taxonomy): domain Eukaryota; kingdom Metazoa; phylum Chordata; class Actinopteri; order Beryciformes; family Berycidae; genus Beryx; species Beryx splendens. The sequence continues at coordinate 503 of OMOV01088991.1, read as the reverse complement.
TCTCATTCATATCAGGTCAGTTGTTTTTCCAATTGATTTAGATCATTTTGGAATTAAATGAGGAACTGCACGAACTGGAAAAGTGCAATTTTGCATGTTACATCTGGCAGTTATTGTCAATAACTGATAGTGAGCAAAGGATGAGCGGGATATGGAGACGTGAGATGATTAGAGCTGCTCATCTTTATATAATCCTGTCTTAAGCTTGGCACTGCATTGATGTAGAAGAGTTTTATTTGGTTGTAGTTCAAGGCATACTTCTCAGAATACTGAAAAGCTTTGTGTTGGACACACACCCACACACACGCACACACACACACACACACACACACAGACACATACCCACACACACCCACACACAAAGACACACACACACACACACACACACACACACACACACACACACACACACACACACACACACACACACACACACACACAGACACACACACAAACACACACACAGACACACACACACACACAGAGACACACACACAGACACA
>OMOV01088989.1:0-10448 GCA_900312565.1 Beryx splendens | reverse complement strand
CACACACACACACACACACACACACACACACACACACACACACACTATCTTCATTTTCTGCTATGCATTGGCCCTAATTTGCAATGTTATACATGTCCTTCCTCTGAATTTTCTGCTTGTACTGCATTTTTCTCCCAGCCGGGATAGATGTACATTTTAATACTACATGTCAGGTGGAACTCCTGTCTTGACGTTTTGAGGAATTGGTTTCTTACTTCATTACAGCTCATAACTCAGTAATGTAAAATCTACATCAATATGATGTTTTTCAATGTGTTGACCCACTCCAGTGCAATATTTCTTCCGGCTAGGAAAAAACATGGGAAATTAACTGCTTTCAAGGGCAGTGTATATACAAGCAGCTCACTCCCCAAGCAATCAGAATCAAGAAATATCAGCAATAAAATTTCACACAATTCATAAAGCGTACAGACAGTGCACATTTTCCAGAACACAACATCAGACTTCGTTGCATCACAGCAACTGAAAAATGAGGAACAAATTGGGGGGGGAAATCCATCAGGTTTCCATGCATTGAGGTGACCTCTAAGCCCCTCAGCAGATGACTGACTGAGCTCTGGTCCACTAGAGATCCTGCTCTCCACAGATTTCTTCCTGGACTCAAGTCTGGATTTATTTGGAGGGTTTGGGGGCTTTTGTTGGGCTCTCTTTGTAAGACCTTTACACAAATGCAATTGAAATGAAATGGACTGCTGTGCCATTCACAGTGCAATAAAAACAACAGCTCAGGGGCTTTTGTTCAGTCCTATCAAGCATATGTGTGTTGGCACAATGGGGCAGTATTTGGCAATGTAGCCCATCCCCCCCATACACCCTGAGGGTGACTATATGGCAGCCATTCAGTGTTTTCTATATGCTTTATGCTTAGCATAGCATCTGGAGCCAATGAGCCATGCAGGTTTGGCAAAGAGTCACACAGAGTTCTCTAAGGACACTGGGACATACCTCATGTCCAGAAAGAGCAAAAAGACAAACTGAATTTGACCGCATAAAACAGTAACACTAACAAAATATATGCATGTCATTGTTAAAAAAATAACTTGAGAATCAAAGCCACATTCAGAACAACAAAAGGATGGAAAGAGGAAGTGTATAAAAAGAAAGGAGGAAGGGACAGAGAGGTAGATACATTCAAGGTGTTTCCTAGTGAGGCAGTTAAAACATGCAGCCACTTCTTGTTCCAAAGACAGATAGAATCAGGGCAGGAAGATGAAGTGCTAAGTTGGCACATCACTTTGCATGTTTATTTATTATCTGAGTCCTTCCATCTTTGAAACTGTCGACATCTATGTGTCCTCTGCACAGGTGCGTATATTCCCTTACCTGATTGGGCGAGAGTCTGCGTTCGCTGATAACCTCAAATGGATGGCTTGTGCTAATAAAGGTTTGGGACTTTTTGATAACCACTTCTCGAGACAGGCCCGTATCAGCGTGTTGGATGGGGTGCGATGTGGTGTTTGTGTGTACTAATATGATAGGTCGCTGATGCGTGGGTATGAATGTGGTTTGTGTGTTTATGTTATGTGTATTTGCGTGCATCTTTGTAGGGGTATGTGCACACGTGCATGCATGTGTGCGTGCTGGCCCGGACTCTTTCCGCCAACAGGCAATGAAGTGGCACTCGGGGGTCAGAGGTCAATCCGCTCTAATCCCTCTTCCTGTCAGAGTGTCTCCCCCTTGGCTGCTCGCTGCTGATGGCTCCCGCATGTCAACGCTCCGGATGAGTGCCCTCTGGAAGGGAAAGCCGCAGCCTGGAAAACAGATCACAGTGGGATTGGAGAGAGACGAGCCCCACACCTCCTTCCTCATGCAAACCCCCACTGTGAAATAACCGTTCTTGTCTAATGTGAATCATTGTCAGCAGCAGCAGGATCTGACACAGAGTCAAATGGCTCCCGTGCCGGTCCACCCCAGCTAAAAAAAAAAGCAGAACCGCAGTATACTTGTCCCACTGTGGTTCAGCACACTGTGGTTCAGCACAGTCCACCAATGTCAGCAAGGTCTTCTTGTGTTGATGCGTAGTCTTCTTTGGTCCTGCTTGCAAAATGTTAAATATTGGAAGTGTGTATGTAATCCCCCCACACAGGGTTTTTCATTTTGGGTCGATGTGTGTGTTTTATCACAGGCTATTTCAGTCAGATCTCCACTTTAGCTGACGTCCAGGAGAATGTGATGAGGTATCTTCATGTTATGAGCCGCCCAAAGGTTATCGACCATGAGCATGACACAGTCTGGACTGAAGCTTATGTGGATAGTGCTGTAAGTCATTTTACTTTACTTCCATGCATACATAACTCTACTTCTCAGTTCAAGCAATGCAACGTTTCCCTGTGAGACTCCAAGTTAGTAGTCCTCATTCCCAATAAACATTTTGTATGTGAGACTGGATGTTGCACATACCTGTTTGTGTATGTATCACATCACACAGTACAATAATAAGCTTTGTGTGTGTGTGTGTGTGTGTGTGTGTGTTTTTCAGTTCTGCCGGCCTCTTGATGTGTGACCTGTGTGTCTTGGAGAGCAGCAGCTCAGCAGCTTTTAGCCTGTGTGTGTGTGTGTGTGTGTGTGTGTGTGTGTGTGTGTGTGTGTGTATATGTGGTATACATGGTAAATGGACTGCATTTATATAATGCTTTTCTTTTTTTAAAGATTTATTTATGGCATTTTATGCTTTATTAGACAGCGATAGTGAGAGAAAGACAGGAAGGCATGGGAGGGAGAGCGAAGGGAGGACATGCAGCAAATGACCGCGGGCCGGATTCGAGCCCGGGTCGCTGCGGGAAGGACTGAGCGTTATGGTACGCGCTCTACTCTGTGATCTACCGGGACGCCCCTATATAATGCTTTTATCCAAAGCACTTTAAAGTATGCCTACATTCACCCATTCACACACCGATGGCGGCAAGCCACGCAGGGTACTGGCGCAGCCATTGGGAGCAACTTGGGGTTCAGTATCTTGCCGTGCAGACTGGAGGAGCCAGAGATCGAACCACTGACTTTCTGATTAGTGGACAACTCGCTCTACCTCCTGAGCCACAGCCGCCCCATGTAGACATGTGTGTCTGTGTGTACATGTGTGTGTCTCCTCTCTCATCATTACCCTTCATGCTGCTGGAGTGATTCCTCATTATGAGCTTCATTAATCTGCTTGGATTTTCCCTAATGTACATCTGTGTCCACAGTGGTAATGCAGAATATGCAGTCATCAGTTCAATATGTTGCACTGGACAGTTCAATCTTTATTTGTCTTTTCTCTCTCCTCAGCTTTCCCAGGCTCATAAGGTAAATATCTTCATATGATCTGCTCACTACACACTCAGGTAGGACAGAATTAAACTGAATTTAATTTCTTTACGTACACATTATTTAAAAAATGGGCCATTTTCACAAATAGGGATTAGTTCTCAACAAGGATTTGAATGGAGATCATGATGGAGGAAAAAACATGTTTCCTCTGAGAATGGGCAAATCAAAGTCTGTGAAACTATCTCGAATTATATTGTATAAGGTAGCAGCAACTTGAAAGGTTAAACAGCTGCTTGCCCTCCTTTGCAATATTATATTTTAATATTTCCCAGTGAGTCTATAGTGAAGAGTGTCTCTTCTTTCTGAGTGGCTAAAGCATTGGAAAAGCATTTATTGTACTTCTTCCCAGTATGGAGACGGCGCAGGACAATGAGCATGCACTAAAACACACTCGCGTATACGCACGCACGCGCACACATACACATGCGCGCACACACACATACACACACAAGCAAGGGTTGGAAGATTGTCCTCTGGAGTGTGTGCTCTTGTATCTCAGCCTCAGACACACCATTCATCATTCTGTGGATCATTGCATTTTATCTCCTAAAGCCCATAATAAAACTGACATTGGAAGGGAGACCGAGAAAGAGGGAGAGAAAGAGAGAGAGAGGGAGGGAGGAGGAACACTATGGAAAGAGGAGGGGGTAAGGGGGTAGCACAAGGTTATTGCTCTAAGTGTGTGTGTTGCAGGATATTCTGTGTGTTACTCCCCTCAGCCTGCTGCTGGCCCGGGGTTTACCTGTGCATGTGCAGAGTGTTGTGGTGCATTTAGGGATCCACTATTCTTCATTTTGTCAAGCTTGCAAATACACACTCCGCTTCACAGTTCACTCGGTCCGTACACGTGTGTGTGCACATATGAACATCAACACACCCACACACACACAAACACACACACACTCAGCTGTGTCAACCCATAAGGTGAGGGAATAGCAGACCTACTTTTAGAGAGCTCATGTGCTTAATTATGTCAGCTCTCATCCTACTGAGCATCACCCTCCTTCTCTGAGCCCAACATAAGCCTCATGCTGGAAAGGTTTGACAACAGTGCTATATGACCAGGATCATGTTTATTCCTACTACAGCAGGGCTTCACGTTTATGCCGCATTTGAACACTTTGTATGAAAAATGAATGCTGCATCTCTGTGTCAAATTTGTTTACCGTTACTGGATCCAGCCAGTCTTTAATGTGTTCTCTAATTTTCTAGCCACTTATGGGTCTCAAAGCTGTTACAGTATGTCTAGCTGAATTACTTGTACTCTGCTCTTTTCCATCTGAAAATTGTAATTTAAATTTGTGTTGATTAGGCTGTTTCCCCAATGGCAATTGATATATACCCACTGTACTGGGTAAAAAACAAAAATGTGTTGCCTTGTTTATCTTTCCAAGGATCAAGGAAGTTTCTGACTTACCATTTTGTTGGATAATTTAGAAAGTTTAGGACAAGATTAAAATGATTTTCAGTGTTTTCATAATAATTTTTGCTGCAAATCCCAATCAATAGTCATTAATGTAGAAAACTCATAGTTCGTCAGTAAGATGGCTCTCCAAATAGAGCTAAATCCACATAAAATAAAATAAAAATATACCCTGTTCTCTTCTGAGTTATTGTTCAGAATTAATGAGATAAAGAAATTTAAAATTAAACTCTTAAACTCTGTAGTCACCAAAGTATTGTTACTTGCAGCTATATTTTAAATCAACGTTTGTATTGTGTAGTATTTGCTTTTGTGTTATGTTTAAAAACCTGTTCACAGAGCTTGCTCATAAAACATGGGATTATAATAAAAGCACTAATCGGTTAAAATTTCCTCTCTTTCTAACTCCATTTCTTTCTTTCTTTTTGTAGCTGAAAGAAAAAGCGGGCCCCAGCCTGATGACTACAGTAGCCATGCCTGTCTTCAGCACAAAGAATGAAACAGTGAGTGAGCGAGGGAGCAAAATGGCTGAGTGAATGGGTTGAGTAAGCGAGCGACGGGGTGCGTGAGCGAGTGAGAAAGCAGGCGAGTATTCATGCAGAAATCATCTGAAGTTGTGTGTGTGATAGTTACAGCGTTTTGAATCTGTCCATGCAGAAGAACCAGGGTATTCTGTTGGGGGTCGTAGGAACAGACATCCCTCTGCAGGAGCTCATGAAGATCATCCCCAAACATATGGTACTGGCCTGTGTGCACACACTACATCAGCTGTGTTGTGCTTTTGCAGATGAATGTATTAATGCGTATTACTTTTGTATAACGTCGTCATGTATCTCATTTTGTGTCTCTAGTTAGGGATCCATGGGTACGCGTTTGCCATCACAAACAATGGCTACATCCTGACGCATCCGGACCTCAGGCCATTGGTAACTCACTTTCTTTATATTAAATTTACGCCAAAACAGTCTCACAGCATTGCCAAGCTCTGATAAACCTGACTTTATCCTGTTCTTTCCTTTGTATCCATTGTGTCATTTCCTAAAAGTTGTCCATGCAATTGTGCGTAACCAAAATGATGAACTGAAAACCTTCCTTGACGAGGGTACAAAGAGACAAATGCAGTGTGTGCGTGTGTGTGCGTGTGTGTGCGTGTGTGTGCGTGTGTGTGCGTGTGTGTGCGTGTGTGTGCGTGTGTGTGTGTGAGCAGGTTAGGAGACTAAATGGGCTGGTGTAGTCTGTAATCCCCAACTTTTCCTTTGATGTATGCATGCAGGGATAAAGGCCACTCATAGGGCTGGCTGGCCTGAGATTTCCCAGAGGTAACTTAACACTCACTGGCAGAGACCACAGCCGCTCACAACGGGACCTTTGGTTCCAGAGGAACTATGGCTGTGCTAGTGGATCTGTGTGTGCCAGTGTTAGTGCTATTCCTCTCTGTGCAACTCTATCTGTGTGTGTTAGTCTGTGGTACTTTTTTGTGACTGTCTCTTCGTGGCTAAAACTGTGTTGTGGTTGTAGTGGTTAGTTTGTCATAAATTCTGGACCGGACTACATAGGACCATTTGACATTGACATTGTGTGAGTGGAGATTTCTTGATTAAAAGAAATCACAGGCCTATCAATTCTTACTATTATTTACCTGATAGTATGAATTTCAGAACTGATTTGATGATGATGATGAATTACAGAATTACACAAAAGCCACCATAACACCAAATCACGGCCTACATAAGAAATGAGTACATACAGTTGCCTACATTTTAACGGGGCAACACAAAAGCTTTTCAATTTAAAAAAATCTGAATAGATTTTAGTTATAATATTACACTCATCTACTTGACAATGATGTGTCACATGCAGACTTCACAGTTGAGTCAAGCTCGATTGGCATTGACATTTTCAAGCCATTGTAGTCAAAATGAACCTTTCCTTTACTAAAAGGGATTATTAAACTGGATGCATTGTGTTCCTCTGTGCAGTATCAGCAGGGTAAGAAGAGGAGGAAGCCCAACTACAGCAGTGTGGATCTCTCTGAGGTGGAGTGGGAGGACAAAGATGACATTGTACGTGTAAAAGCAAGTACAAACCAATGTTATCTTTTAGAAATAAATAAGTTGCCATTCATCTGTGCAGAGATATTGTGCATAATACTCAACGTGCTTAGCTTCAATTAAAACATAATGTAACGGTAACTGACACAATGATCTGATTTCACATCGTAATTGGTGCTTTTCAGTCATTAGGTAGAAATTGGAATCGTCTTTGATTAACTTGTGCAATAACAGTAAGGGGACTATTAGATCAAATGAATGCTAATCTAAGCTAAATTAATTATTCAAATTAATGCTAAGAATGACTAAGGTATGAATCCACTGTTTTCAATCAACAACAGACAGGCTACGCGATCAATGACCCAGCCACGGCTTCTCTGCCCTGTGTGTCTCTGTGTGCCTTATCTTTCAGCTACGCAACGCTATGGTGAGCAGGAGGACAGGGACTTTCTCTATGGAGGTGAAGAAGACAGTGGATAAAGGGGTGAGGCTGCAGATAAAGATGCTTGGTATCTCCCTATCAGATGAGAGCTGTTCTCTCTGGACTGAATGCGTAAATCTCATCTGCACTCCTCTCTTGTTCTTTCAGAAGCGTGTCCTAAAGATGCACAATGACTATTACTATACTGACATCAAAGGAACTCCATTCAGGTGCAAGAAGAGTTCTTATACGTTTACAAACAGCGTTAAGAAGCCCCAATAAGTTCTTTGCCTTCCAGTTTATGTCTCACTTCCAGCTTGTGGCTTTCTTGTCGACTGACTCGGGTTGATTCCCTCTGTGTTTGTGTCCCCAGTGTCGGAGTAGCTCTTTCCAGAGGCCACGGCAAGTACTTTTTCAGAGGAAACGTATCAGTTGAAGCAGGTGCGACAACTCTGTCATTTACTCTATTAACAACAGTCTCAATACAGCGTGATGCATGTCTATCTGTAGGCAACCTGCTTGTTGGCAATGGCTTATTGTATCAGTCTACCCAGACTGTCTTTGTTGAAGCGTCACTGATTCCTGTGTGTTTGTCAGGGCTCCACGATCTGGAACAGCCAGATGTCGCGTTGGCAGATGAATGGTAAAGCTGGGGTTATGGAAAGGGGCATTCATGCGTTATATAGGTTATCGCTCTGTGTTCATCAGGGATGTTGAGGCCTATGATGTAACAGTGTGCCTGTGTTTGGACCACAGGACTTACTGCAACACAGATGAGCACCATGAGCACCGTCACCTAACCCAGATTCAAGCCATCAAGCTCTTCCTGACTGGCCGCAGACCACACCTCAAATGTGGGTGGAATCTCAATCAGACTAATTGGGCTGCACAGCACCCATGTAATCTGTTCTTGATCTAATCCTAGTTATATGAAGCGTGAACACAGTAATCATGAAATGTGATTATTTCAAATGAGATGGATGTTTTGCTAAATAAGGCCTGAATCAGTAAACTGTATGGAAGGCATTTGCTGTCAAGTCCTTGATTAAAACTTCTCCTACCTTCTGCAGGCGACAGAGAGCTGATCCAGGAGGTATTATTTGATGCTGTGGTCACAGCTCCACTGGAGGCCTACTGGACCGGACTGGCCCTCAACAAGTCAGAGTAAGCAACAAACAACAAACACTTAGACCACATGCCTTTGATCCCTTCTGAATTCCGTTGTATATGAATTCCATTCCATTGTGCTGTCAGAAAGGTTTGCCTGTGGCTGTTGTCTGGGTTCTGCCCTTTCCATTATTAGTTTGTGTATTTTAATGCGTCCTCACAGTGTATACATTGGCTGTTTGGTTTAATACAGTATGAACAGCATATGCCCATAGGCTAGATTAGCTGTGTCAAGAATTTTCCCTCCTGAGGAAAATTAAAACTGTCCAATTTAATCAACAGCAAATTTGAGGTTTTTTTTAAATTATTTATTTCTGAGAGAAAACCCCCCATCCCAGTTACACTGTACAGATAATTGATCACAAGTTTCTCAAGTCTTGAATGTAGATGGAAAACTTACATTACAAATAGCATTGTGCAATTGTCACCTACAACATTTCAGCCTCCTGAAGTCAAATATCCTCAGCAAAAGCGCTCGAAAAGGACACACAAATATTTTTGTGCCACACACAGTTATTGATCTGCATTTTACATACAGGAACTCAGACAAAGGAGTGGAGATTGCTTACCTGGGTACGCGCACTGGCCTATCAAGAACCAACCTGTTTGTTGTCCCTGAGCAGCTTTCCAATCAGTGAGTGTGATGCTCAACATTTCTCTAATCATTACTTACAGCACGAGGTTCCAGTGCTTGATGAATCTAATCATTTGCTCCTCACCTCGGTCGTCCATTCTGTGTGTCCTCAGAGATTTCCTGACAGCGGAGGACAAGGAGGGTGTGTTCAATGCCGATCACTTCCCTCTGTGGTACAAGAGAGCAGCAGAGCAGGTCCCCGGGACATTTGTCTACTCGATCCCCTTCGGCTCAGGTATGCAGGGCAAAACCAGAGATCAGAGCACCAGGATGCAGAAAAAAACTCCAGCTCACTGAATCCAGAATAAACTCCAGTAGACATCTATACTTTCCATTATTCAGTGCAGCACTGTATAATTTTTTGGAAATTTGTCTGGTTATCATTCTACAGCTTATCTTCTAAACCACCTTCCTTCTACATCTCTCTTATCTGTTATGGATTGCTGTTTTTTTACTCTTTTTCTGCTGATCGGATGTGCACCGCCGTTCACCTCCATCACTGTTGTGCGCAACCAATGTGCCCCACATTCTCCCTGCTAGCAGGAGGACCCTCAGGGGATTTAACACCCCTCCTTTAACTGTTAACTATAACTGCATCTACGCAGTCTCTGTTGCCTTCATATAATCTGAACTGTCATATCACAGCACACATTTCAGAATTATTCCAAAGTCATCTGGTTGTAGCAAAAGTTCATACTGGATTCCATTACTGTAAAGTAAGGCATTAATCCTACAGTTTCTTTAAGGCCTGTTTTTCGAAGTTGCTGGGTAAATGGCGCCATCTAGTGAGCAGAAAATGTCACTTTCCCCAAGTGCATGAATCTCCACGGTTTCTTTTCTGCTATTCCCCTCTAGCATCAGAAAATAAGAGTGTGGTTCTGGCCAGCACTGCAATTCAGCTCCTTGATGACAGAAAGTCTCCAATTGTTGCTGGTAAGGGCCTCAAAATGATCATTCATTTCATAACAATTCATAGCTAAAATTATCATCTTGGTGATACATGCCTTTGGATATTACACAATCTTGTGTGTTGGGCCATGTTCTCAGCTGTAGGAATCCAGATGAAGCTTGAGTTCTTTCAGAGGAAGTTCTGGACTGCCTGCAGACAGGTAACTACACCTGACTACTTCCTGGTTTGCTCTGAATGTCCTGATTTACTCTACTTACTTACCTATCACTGAATTATTCGTGTTTTCTGCTCAGTGTTCATCTCTGGATGGGAAATGTAGTATCAGCTGTGATAATGCGGTAAGAACGATCCCTCAGCCACTTAACTCCTGCTCCTGAACATTTTCTATGTTTGTTTTGCTGCAATGTCGACCTAATGTGTTTGTTCACCCTTCTGACAGGACATCAACTGTTACCTCATAGACAACAATGGCTTCATTCTTGTCACAGAGGACTCCTCTCAGGTACTGTGTGTGT
>OMOV01088985.1:0-11687 GCA_900312565.1 Beryx splendens | reverse complement strand
TTGATGAATTGTTAATCTTGTTAATGCAGAAGAATGACTATTTAAAGTCATAGTTTCACTGTTATCTCTCTACAATAAGATAGTCATGGAATTCTGGACCAAATCAGATCTAACAATAAAAATATTCTCAGATTTGGGTCCAAGAGAAAAGACCTCATCAAATGGGGGGTCCGTGGCTCTAATGTGGACTAAATTAGGGGTGCTGGATATGAAAAAATCACACAGTATATACTATGGAGGGGTTTGGTTATTTTCTGCATTTATGCCATCACCCACCATCCAATAACTAAGGAATAAGAACCAGTTCGCACCTTTATTTTTCTGTATTTATGATTGTATTGTTCCCTGTCCAGGAAACTCATCTTTAGTTAGAGTCTCATACTTTCTTTGCTGTACAAGACATATTCCGCTAAGACATTATGGGCAGAGAATACAAAATGAGCATCCAATAGGCTCTGACACTTTAGTGCATCTTTACAAAAGTTTAAAAAAAACATTCTCTGATTTATGTTTGTGTTGGTGCTCTACAGGCAGGATTCCTCCGTTTCTGAAGGGAAGTCTTCTCCGTTTGGGACCTGGCCTTTTTGAGGTTGGAGATGAACCCTTCTATCACCTCTTTGACGGCCAGGCCCTCATGCACAAATTCGACTTCAAGAACGGGCAGGTCACCTACTTTCGAAAGTAAGGCCAAATGCTTATTTGTTGCATTAGGAGTGAGTGACAAGTGTGAGTTTGTTACAGGTATATCTTATGCAGACTGAGGGAGGTTAGGTTGTAATTTCTAGAGATGAAACACTTAAGGGCCTTGGCCTTGTATTCAATCTGTTATTAGTAAAATCATCTTAAGACTTTTGCTTGAGGATAGAATCATGTGAGTTTTTGAATGAATTCATGAATTTCAAGTCACGTATAGTCATGTATAGCCGAGTGTTTTGGAAAGACATTCTTAATTTTGTCCTCTCTCCTATGTTTAGGTTTGTGAGAACAGATGCCTATGTGAGAGCCATCACAGAGAAGCGTGTGGTGATCACTGAGTTTGGCACCTTTGCTTATCCTGATCCCTGTAAAAACATTTTCTCCAGGTTAGTTACCAGTGAATGTGATGACTGGCTATCAACGGTGCATAAAGATGGCAGTCTCAGGGCAACACAAACTCAGTATTTGCTCTGTGTCTTCCTCTCTGTCCAAAATGGCATGAGTGGAGTTCAACATTTGGACACTTTGCACTGTAGGATGGAAATGAAAGAGATCAAATCGGAATGCTGCCATCTTTATTTTCCAATTCCACCCTGGGTTTCTTTTTTCATTACACTGCTGAATACACCTGCCTTTTAAAATGGCAAGACTCGTGTCAGTTTACATTTGTGTTTTGGGTTGTCATTACCTTTGTAAAACATCTTTATGTGGACGTGTGATCCTTTTCCTCGACGTGCAGGTTTTTCTCGTACTTCAAGGGTGTCGAGGTGACAGACAATTGCCTGGTGAATGTTTATCCCATCGGTGAGGATTATTATGCTGTAACAGAAACCAACTACATCACTAAAGTCAACACTGATACCTTGGAAACACTGAAAAAGGTACATCAATACAATTAATAATTTATGCTGACACAGGTGTCATTTTAAGTCTAGTATAAAAAGCTATCCACTTTTTTGTACCTTCTTCCCCCTTTTTAATTTATTAAAGCTTCTTTGTAATAAGATAATTTATTACATGGATGAAAAGTGCATGCAATATAATGCCTTTCATTCCAATGCAGGTTGATATGTGCAACTACATCAACATCAACGGAGTGACAGCCCACCCCCACATTGAGAGAGATGGAACTGTGTTCAACATTGGAAACTGCATGGGCAAAGGAGCGACACTGGCCTACAACATTGTCAGGATTCCACCCACACAGAAAGGTTGGGATTGGAGCTGGTATTACTAGATGTAGAAATGAATATACACAGGCACTTTAACAGTACAATGGAGCACAGAGGAAGCGGTGGCTCCTCCTTTACGTTAGGGCAAAAACGTAAGCTTTTGACCCCCAGTTCCACCTTTTACAGAAATGTGTTGAGGAATGATAATCCACAATTGCTGACCATGTTTTCGTCATTTTGGGCTTAGAAGAACCACACTGACCCTTTACAATGATCATGCATTTTTTAGGCAGTTTTCTTTATAGGGGTCTTTCTGGATTCTGGATTTCTGGATTGCTCTCTCAGTATACAGCATAATTAGGAATAACCACTTTCTTTCAAAATATACTGAAACGATTCCCCATGATTTTCCTTGCTTCTTGGGAAAAAAATATTCAGTTATAAATAAAGTTAAGATGTGTTAATTATTTAAAACTTTTTATTGGCAAATAGAAGCCATACAACTTGACACCTGTTTCAAATATCACAATATGTTTTTGTCTTCCCCCTTAGATAAGTCTGATCCCATTGAGAAGTCCAAGGTGGTGGTGCAGTTCCCCAGTGCTGAGAGGTTCAAGCCCTCCTATGTGCACAGGTGTGATATATAGCTTGCCGTATGTTGTGTCAGTAGTCTGAGTGGTAAGTTATCGCATATAATCCATGTTTTAACGTTTTCTCCTCATCAATCTCAGCTTTGGCATGTCAGAAAACTACTTTGTGTTTGTGGAGACCCCCGTGAAAATCAACCTGCTGAAGTTCTTGAGCGCCTGGAGCATCCGGGGCTCCAACTACATGGACTGCTTCGAGTCCAATGAGAACCTTGGGGTAAGAATTCAGAGGAGATCTCGGTTCACTGTTGATATCTTTTATGACGTTAGTGTACAAACCCCCACATTATCATCCGAAATGCTCCTGAAACCCTGTGATATCTTATACATGTTTCAACGTACATTCTACAGACATGGTTCCACATCGCCAAAAAGGACCCTGGAGAGTACATTGATCACAAGTTCAGGGCGGCAGCCATAGGCCTGTTTCATCACATCAACACTTACGAGGACCAAGGCTTTGTTGTTGTGGACGTGTGTGCATGGAAGGGGTACGAAACCGAAGAGCTAAATATTGGAATCGAAATGCCATCATTAGATACATGACATGTCTTCAAAGTTCCCTTTGGAAAACCTGTTAATTTGGTGACTTCAGGGGATGTTGCTCTTGTTCATGATCTTTTCATCCTTGTAGTTTTGAGTTTGTTTACAACTACCTGTGGCTGGCCAACCTGCGAGCCAACTGGGAAGAGGTGAAGAAGGCGGCCATGATGGCGCCCCAGCCAGAGGTGCGCAGATACGTCATTCCTTTGGACATCCACAAGGTGAGTCACCTGTCTTATTCATCGGGGAGGGGGCAGGGGAGGACTCCAACTGCCACCCATGGATGTCATGTCTCATGTTCTTTCTCCCTCTCTTGTCACTGACTTCATGCAGGAGGAGCAGGGGAAGAACCTGGTCAGCCTGCCGTACACCACAGCCACAGCGGTGATGCACTCTGATGGGACGATCTGGCTGGAGCCTGAGGTGCTTTTCTCTGGACCCCGACAAGGTGCCAACACACCAGTCTGCAGTCACAGACGCCACTCACTCACATATACCCTATACACTCATGTTGGACTCTCTGGTTTTTAATAGATGCTGGGAATGTCTTCACTTTGCTTATCGCTGTTGTTTATTTCCTCTTTTTTTTTAGCCTTTGAGTTCCCTCAGATCAACTATGAGAGGTACGCAGGGAAGAATTACACATACACCTACGGCCTGGGTCTCAACCATTTCATCCCTGACAGGGTAAGCTGATAAAATATCTTCAATGGTCAGTGATTAAATGTGGAAATAATAGACTCTTTGATTGATTGATTTTTTTTTGTTCACCTGTGTGTAGATCTGCAAGTTGAATGTGAAGACCAAGGAGACCTGGGTTTGGCAGGAGCCTGACTCCTACCCTTCAGAGCCGCTGTTTGTGCAGACTCCTGATGGTGTGGATGAGGATGATGGTACGTCAGCATCATAGATATGTATTATTTCTAAACATACAGCAATAGAGCTGGATTTAAGGGAAATTACTGGTAACTGAGGGGGTTTCTGTTAAGCGAGACTGCCTCTGTGCCCACAGGAGTGCTGCTGACCATCGTGGTTGCCCCCGGTTCCCAGAGGCCAAGTTACCTCCTCATCCTCAACGCCAAGGATCTGTCGGAGGTCGCCAGGGCGGAAGTGGAGTGCACCATTCCTGTCACCTTCCACGGGATGTACAAACCCTAACTGGGCACTTCTCAGGGCACGAACATGAGTCAACCATTGCGGAGTATCGACTCTCACTCAGCATTAGAACACGAATAAAGGAAATATCCCCATGTCAGGAAATATAAAGCTTGATCAGCCAATGTGATTTCATGTCCTCTTTTGTGGGCAACTTTTGATTCAGGGTGGTTAGAGAGTTGTGAAAAATGTAACATTATTGTGTGAATGGAAACTGCTGGAGTCAGGGCCTTTCGCAGACTTTCTCTACTCTATGACCCAACTTCATAAAACATCACACTGGAATTTTGTAACCCTAAATTGTTGTGCATGTTGTGCCAATCATAAAAAATAAATGGATTTGTTTGTTCATATGCTGTGTCACTTGAGCACTTCATGGTTGGAAAAATAAATTCAGTATGATCAAAACATTTTTACTGAATGCTGTTTTTGGCTAAACTGGTTATGTGGCTTGTAAACAGTAGATTTTTAAACCACAAGCTCATTAGCTAAGTACGGGGTAGCAGGGTGGCATAGTGAGTTGGGAGACTTTTCCTTCAACTGGAAAGCCTGGGTTCCAGCTCGCATGACGGCAAGCATTTCCCCTGCTGAAATGTTTTTGAACAAAATTCCGAATCACTGCCAGCTCCGGGGGGTGCTGCTCTGTAGCTGATCCTCTGCAGCGACCTCCCTGTTCAAGGGGGGCAAACAAGAAGAGGATTTCTCAAGGATCAACTGAGTATCACAAAAGTAATGTTTTCTGAAGCTTTAACAAATACAAGTCCAAAGAAATATATTCTTTCCCAATCCTTCAGCTGCAACTCTTGAGTGGTTCAGACAGATTTAATGTGTCGCCATACAAAATCTCATTATGGTTACATTTGAGCTTGTGACCCTTCCAGAGACGTTTACTGTGTCTGTCCTTTGTTTTGTTCAAAGTTGTCTGAATGTTATCTAAAAAGCAAAAGCATGCAGATCTTGCTGATCAGACCATTGCAGCACTGCAAAGCTGATTAACTGCGTCAATGGTTAATCTCAGGAACGAATGCATGTTGCAACTATTCTCATAAAGGTGGACATGCAGCACTTATATACAATGTGGCGAAAGACCACAAAATGTCATGACCTTAATTCAGCTATATCAACTAAAAACAAAATTATATTGGTGACAGCTGTGCCAAAGTGTTATAAATCAAAACACATGGATGTTTGCTACCATCTACTGAAAAATTTGAGTTACTGCACTATTAAACACACTTTATAGAAGTCAAATTTTTTGGCCCAAAGACATGAAAGGTATGAATATGGTCCCAAAAACCTATTATTGTCTGGACAGGGTCAGCTGGCATTGATAGAAAAGAGACAGTACAGACATCTCTGTACTTAAAATTCAAAACTCCTGTTTGTGCATAACAATATACAATTCCCTCGCAGGCAACGGAGGTCACCTGGGTGAATTTGCTCCCCACCTGACTTATGCAATGGAAAAATAAAAAGTATTTAACATTACTAAATTGGCTTGGGCTGGCTTGTTACATCTGTCAAATGGAGAAAACCCTTTATGTAGTCACGTTTTCAATTCCACTGCCAGATTTTAGCATTGCATTAATGAGGCCTGATGGAATATTGTGTAATCGTGTATTCTGTAATCGTTCAGTAATCTGTCAGTTCTCTAATCATGGTGTGATAAATCTGCACCTTGTAGCGTACAAGGTGCAGATTTATGACACATATGACCGTAATCTGTGATTTAATCAGCCAATACCAAATGAGTGTGCTTTCTGATTTATTTTGTTTACATGAGGGCTAGTTAGCCTTCCAAAAAACAAGATTACAGGAAATACCATTAATTTTCAGAGTCCAGAATAAGTTTAAACTTAAGTTGAAAAACACTGCAAAAGAAAGCTCAACAGAAAACGTTATCTCAATTGTAACTATCACACAGTAAGAGAAATCTCTCACACTCTGAAATTCTGTTGGGACAGAGGTTTGCATAGTCAGGCTTAAACCAGTGTAGTAGCTATATAGTTAAGATGATAAACCTCCTAATTACACAATGGAGTCTACACAACTATAACAAAAATGTCAAGGTAGAAGGTAAAAAAAATAACAAAAACAGACGGCCACATTATCACCAAACAATGCCACAAATCAAATGGAAATCATTCACTGCAGCTCTTGCTACACTGCAATAAAGCAACACAAAACATGAATCCTACAGTGTATTAGAACAGCAATAAAAAAGTGTGATGTTGCGCTAAATGCAAGAGGATTCAAAAGTAGACAGACCTTTTGTAAATCTAGCCTATTGTCTCTCTCAAGCTGGAGCAAACCTCTGTCCCTTTACTTACACACAAAACACACAAGGGGTCAAGACGAGCAGAACAAACCAGAGGCTCACACCACTGAATCACAGATTTCATGAAATACATCTTCAGGCTTACTTCAATGTGATAAGTGACCACTGACAGCTTTGATAATACCTTTATCAATTGTAACTTAATTTTTGCATTTCAAGAAATAAAGGAAAGAAATATTGATAGTGCAAGGTTATAGGTACATATATTAATATATTGTTTCCATTATTATCCTATAAGTAAAGTGCAAATCTCTGGATCAGATGAATGCGTGTGCAAGCATTTCTAATTTTAGACTGATCCGCCTGCCCATGCACAAATGAGCCCTTTACATTGGCTGCCAGCTACTTTGCACCTCTTCCAAGTAAAACATGTTAACCTCACACAGTGACATTTTAAACTGTGTTGATTTCCCTTCAATTCAAAGCATTTTTTTCCCAAACTCTGGCCATCTGGAGCGCCACAATGAGCAAATGGAAAACATCATACTGTCATATGACCTTCATTTCCATCTAACATACATTGCCTGGTAGACTAAATTGAGGATGAACTTTGGGTGATTTCTGCACTGTGTGCGCATACTTTGTTGTAATCCTGACTAAGGTAATAAGCTCAGTTTCTTCTTTATCTAGGAGTCTTTTACGCCCATGTCTCCAAAGTGCAGGGCCTTTTTAAAGTGACAGCATGTTGTGTAGGAGATATGACCAAATATTGAGAAAACCTTCTCTTACTGTTGCCAGGTGAGGCCTTGGGTTGAACAGATTTCTAACAACACTTCTTAATGACAAAATTTGGTCAATAATTCAATAACCTAATCCTCCACTTATAAATGACTACTAACTGGGGTGAACAATATCAGTTGGGAAGAGACGCCACTGAGACCTGCTCAAGTGGAAATGCAGAGTCATCCCAAACAGCTCCCCCCCCAATACACATACACACTCGCACACACAAGTGCTTACTGTCAGCTGCAACATTGAACACCATTTTAGCATGACATGGACACACACGAACACAATCATGCATGGTTTTCTGATAACACAGTTGTCTTACTGACTTGTCTAATTGCTGTTTCAACATAGCCCAGCTAATTTGGTGTCAGACCTGGGGACATGGAAGGCCAACAAGGTAGGTGTGATTTTGTTGATTGAATTCACTAGTATTACAACAGTGTCTCATTTAGTAAACAGCCAACACAACTTGCTGCTCCCTTCAGTGTACCAGAGAGCAGTTGCTGGGTTTGTGTGTGTGTGTGTGTGTGTGTGTGTGTATGGGGTTGGAGGGGCCATGTTCAATCTTAGCACAGGGGGAGAAAAAGAGTGGAAAATCAGTTGGTCTCGTAGGTGGAGAGCAGGGCAGCGTCCACAGGCTCCATGCAGGAGGGGCAGGTGAAGGATCTCATTAGCCAGTCGTCTATACAGTCCATGTGGTAGATGTGCATACAGGGCAGGAACCGGATGGGGTCCCCATAGACAAAGTCCATCATACAGATCACACATCTGCAAACGGACGCACAATAACAGTTAGATCATCATTATGGCCTGCATGTTTTCTCAGTGTAATTACATGATAATGCAAAACCGCAAGACGCTCACTCTCTGATCTTTTTCTCCGAGCCGTCTTGGCCGCCATCGTAAACGCCCTTAGGGAGGTGCTGGATGAGGCCGATGCGCTGAGCGATGCGGATCTGCTCCTCTTCTGTCAACTGGGTGGCCAGGCGGGCCTGACTAGGGGTGGGATGGTACATGGGCATGTGAGCTTGCTCCTGGGAACAGACAAAGAAAACCAAAAAGAAAACCAACACAGTTCCATGTTAACTGTTATGTTATACAATGAGAGAACAGCAGCAAGGATGCATATTGACGACGTGCCTTGATTAATTAAAGGTGGGGTTCTATGGATGTTTGGATTGAAAGGGAGTGCCTGCATGAGATAATGTAAGCTGTTGTTTATACAGAGTATAAAGTGGCCCAACAGGCCGCAGTCTTTGTGGGAACAAACCAAAGCACGCCCAACAATAAAGCAGCTTTTCATCGAGAGCAGAAAAAAACTGCACTGTCTAGACATTCTTGGAAAGCCAGTGTGCATCACTGGTGAGATAGAGACTAAAAAACGTTTCGGTCGCAATAAGGTATGCTGGTGCTTGTTCTGTGAAACCTGCCATCCACAGACACCTCGCATATAACTGGTTAAGGAAATAGGGAATTGCATATCAATTTGCATTCCTCTCAGACGAACAGCTGAGAGTTGGCTGACATCTTTCCTTGAACGTGACCACATTAGCCTTGAGGCTGGTCACTTTCCAAACAGCAGCCTGCTCTACACTTGCCAGAAACCTCACTGGATTTGGAATTATAACCTGGAGACTAAGTGTAAGTCAGGGTGGCAAGCCTCTCACCTGGTAAGGCGGAGGTGGCTCCAGGTCTGGGTCTGTCCCGTCACCATAACTCGCCCTGTCTGACTGGGATTCATGAAGCAGAGAAATGTCGTCCGATGTCGGAGATTTGAGACAATTGCCCATATCTTTATTTTCTCAGTCCTGGCTCTACGGCTTGCTAGCAAGTCACCCCGGCTAGCGTTATAGTTGCTTGTTGCTAAACTTGCTCTCGGTGGCTAATTGTTTGCGATCCGTTTTTCTTTCTTTGATATTTCTAAAACCATTACAGTTCAAACACTCATTGCTGAAGCTGCCCCGTGCATGTTGTTAAAAATCCCCAGGTCAGAGGTCTAAGCAGCTGTCCATGCTAGGTAGTGGTTACCATGTTCGCAGAAACGATCTGAAAACATCTCAAAACAAAGAACTCCCTTGCTAAGGATAGCTAGCTACTTTTCGCTAGCCAGCTTGAGCGACTTCCTTGATAAGTACCGCAAATTCCTCGCTAAGAAGCTAAATTTGATCTAAATCTCTAGGCTAACGGCATCGCCGGCTCTAACACCGAGCTGTGTAAGTTTTGTACCGTAGCGACATTCCCCCTTGTAACTTCCTGAGTGACATAAAAACACTTTGCTGTCTCGCTAGCTCTTTCTTCTACCGGAGGACATGTCTGTCCATTGGATATGACGTAAGGGTTTAATTTGTTGTGCTTGTCGTTAATTCTGCACAGTCATTGGGTGATTTTTTTGGACGTCACACCAGGAGGAGTGAAAAAAAACAGTACGTGCACGCGCGCGCGGCTCTGATATAAACAAATCTGCAACTTTCATATAGCCCACCACCATAATTCAAAATATAGGTCCAATTTGCGCCAGTCTCTACACATAACAAATAACCCTGTGCTTGCAAAAAAAATACACAAACAAAATGACAGTTTCCAAATATGCTTAAAACTCATGTTTAGCTTTGTTTAACTATAAATCCATATATAAAGAGCTCATTCAATTCGTGGGGAAAGACAGACGTCATCAGCAGGATGATGGTTTCTGGTGGTGACGTAATTATCAGCAAAAAAAACCAAAACGTTCAAGGCTTCAGAAGTTGTAAAAGTTGATGATCTATCAAGCAATGTGCGCTTAGAGGGGAAAAACACAACCAGTAAGAATACAACTTGAGGACACTTTTATTTGTATATACAACTATTGTACACATAAAAACCAACAAGTATTTGCATTCCAGGAACTTATGATACAAATCTCCATGTTTTTTGGTTAAGTGAGTTTCACAGAATCGGCCTTCTTCAGGCAAATAAACAAATACAAATACCTTAAAATGAACACTCCAAAGATTCCTTTACCTTTAAAGCTCATCGGCTTACAATGTTTACTTTTCTCTCTAAATGTTACAAACAGCATAATTTCTCTGTACATTATTAGTAAGTAATAGAGTAATGTTAATTTGTGAAGCAATGTGTCATGGCGTGTCATGTAAGTCTACAGTTTTTCTACAGTTGTTGTCTGCAGTGGTTCGTACAATATTCACAAGGAAGAAAAGATAGTGAAAATAGATTAAAGATCATTTCGTTTTCATAGCATCAGCTTGCTGTTGTTTGTGTATTTAGTTAGCTGAATTGAAAAATTGTACGCTCAAAACTTTGGGAGAATGGGAAATACAACAGTTTGAATATTCTCATGTAACGACTGCAGATCGGTAAAATTTAAAGAAGCAGACTTTATCTTGAAATATGTTTAAAAAGAAAAAATGTCAGTTTTAAAGGGAGGATTCAAGGGTTGGAAGCTTGGCATGATTTAATGATGATGCAGAGGTTGAAAGTACAAATAATAAGCATCTTTTCTATCTTAAAGATATTCTATGACTGTATTCATATCTCACAACTTATGTTCAATACCAAAGGGGTTATCAAAACAACAAACAAAAACAAAAAGATGGGGGAAACCAGGCAATTCTGTTCCTCAAAAGATCTCCTGCACATTCATTCATACTGTAAAAAAAAGTCCAGCATTATTGAGTGTTACTTATTAGTATCCACGTTGTCTGGTAAAGTATGAGATCCCTTCTTGATGTCCAACTGCATTGATCGGGTCTAAGGAATGGCAGCAAAATATGTGACAATGGTGTTGATAATCACAATGTATTTACAAAACGATGAATTTAAAAGAAAATGTTTCTCCTTTTGCACATAGTTACATATTCACACACCCCACAGACAAACACTGTTAAGAGCAACACTGAATCAGTTAGAAACACCTTCAGAAATGACAATACCTATTGACAAAAATGACATAATTCTATCCATTCATTTCATTTATTTTCCATATCCCAAGATTGTTTGAGATTTATTATTACTCTCATCAAATACAAGTCAGGAAATATACCTTGTTTTTTTTGTCAGTGTTCTGTGTGAATTGGCAACTACAGTTTCAGGAGGTATTGTTCTTAGTTTTGTTTTTTTTGGATTCACATTTTACCAAACATCAGAGGCCTCGTAGCTT
This sequence comes from Beryx splendens, assembly GCA_900312565.1. Lineage (NCBI taxonomy): Eukaryota > Metazoa > Chordata > Actinopteri > Beryciformes > Berycidae > Beryx > Beryx splendens. The sequence goes on along the minus strand of OMOV01088985.1, from coordinate 251 downwards.
TGAAGCACTGATGCAAAAAGAGTCACATTATCCCTCACTCTATACACTCGTGTGTTCTCTAAAACCTTCCTGGATGCCCCCTCCTCCTCCCCACGCTCTGCCTCCTCGTCCCTAGCACCTGTCGTCCTCCTCTGTGTCGCTGAGCGGATCGCAGCCCGAAACAGAGACTGTCTGTGCCAGGCGTTTCCGGAAGTGTCCGTTGGGGACCTGCCAGCCAGTCCGCAAGCGCGGGCGGGCCGAGCTGATGGTGT
>OMOV01088982.1:0-10118 GCA_900312565.1 Beryx splendens | reverse complement strand
GTGTGTTCCAGTACCTGTGAGGTGATGGTGAGCTGCAGAGACTTGGTGTTGATGACGACGGCTGTGAGGAGACTCTGGAGGACTGTGCCCATGAAACTGTTCACGCCAAATACCAACGCATAGCGCTCCCTGCTCAGCTGCTTGGCTATCTGAAAACTGATGCGCAAAGTGTTGCCATGACATGATAACCCTTTAGCTACACTCGTCACGAAGCAAAAACTGAAGTTACTCAAACTGCTAGCAATATACACATAATTAATTATATAGGGTTTATATGAGACACGTTTAATTCCACATGCCTAAACCTAACCCTAACGTAACAAGTTTAACAAGATGTCAGCCATTTTGAAAGGCCATTGTCCCTGGCTGAACAGACAGGGGCTTCTGGCTATGTTAGCTTAGCATAAACCCAAGTTTGGTTGTTTATAGTTTTGCCAACTAGCTCCATCAATATTGCCAATAATGCTGGAACTGTATTACTTACATAAACAGTCAGTTTGAGAATGATATCTGGTAAACCTGGTACTGTGCATGTCCGTTAGCAGTCTTATATCCAACTGTTCATGCAGCTTGCTGCTTTAGCTAGCGTAGGTAAAGCAGAACGTTCTGCTGTCATTGTGGCCTGTAGTTGACTTAATTATGTTCAGGGTGGGAAAAACTACTTGGCAGGGCAGGCAGCACAGATTTAAACTACGGTAGACAGGTTTTGGACTAACACTTTTTTGAGCTGTACACTAAAAGTTATGCTTCAAAATGATTGAGTGATGAGCAGAGCTGGAGGCCAAATTACCCAAGGAGAACATTGGACGTAAGTATTCTTTACCATACAGTCTATTCACCATAGATGGGATGACCCAGCCACCATTAGGCTCACCTACACTTCTTTCAGCAGCATTCATTAAAGGTACATTTAGATGTGCACATTGTGTGAAAGGCTATAGAACCTGGTCAGCAGCAGCCCCCTCCGGTGAAATTAGTTTCACTTTCAAACATAATGTGTACTTACGTGCAAATGGTGATGAGCTGCATGTAAAGTGCTTTGAAGAGGATGACGCAGGCGTAGCTGAGCCAGATGGATTTGGTCAGATCCATCAGGAAGACGGCCCCTGCGATCAGGAGTGTGAAACCCCCCAGAACCAGCTCCCCCCACGCAGACCACTCCAGAGACACGTGGCCCACGGCAATGGAGGCTGCAGCTCCTATCGGAAAGCACGGTGGCCCTTTAAATTACAGCTCCATCATGAACGTAAGTATGGTGTTATTATACAGCAATAACATATCAGAGAGGGAAACAGCTGTATCATCCAGCTGACCTCAACTGAATATGTTGTGGTCAGATTTTTGATTTGGTTCCATCTTGAGAAGAACAAACCAATGCAAATGGAGACAATATTCATAATTCACCACATACTTTCTTACTATCTAATTACATTTGAGTTACTTACTCTTGAGAATCCTTTAACTCCAAACAACTGTTTCCACAAATTGGACCAAACCGTAGGAGATTAAGTCCCTTTAGAAAACTTTTCCACTATGAGGATGGAGGTAAAGGTAAAAGCTTATTGGGCCCCGTAGATATTACACAGGTGTGACACTATTAATCAATAAAGCCTTTCACATATATATCAGTACGCACCATCAGCAAATAGCACAGTCACAAAATTGAAATTGTTAGCACATTCACTAATAAATACACTTTTTTGCTGCTCACTGACATCGGAGCTTCAGTAAAAGAACATTTCTCTGTCAAACCTAAGAGTATAAAAGTGTCTTCAAATTCATTTAGGCTCTGGAGAGAGCTATGATGGTGATTTATGGCGCGAAAGCAGAATATATTTTAGTGGTTGAAAATCTTCAGCGTCAGTTTTGCTTCTCGAGGAGATGTCTGTCAGTCATACACGAAACCGGAGAAATCTTCATCAGCAGAAAAATTGAGCATTATAACATTTACTCTCTGATATTGAAATTTAACCCTAAAATCCTGCGTTTGCTGAACTGTAACCCATAACTGCTGACAGTATCGTTTCTGAAGCTGATGTTGCTCATATCAGCCACAGAGTGTCGCAGTGCAAGCCTGAGCCATGAAACCGCTCCTCTCTCTCTCTCTCTCTCTACAGTCCTGAGACGTAATCCCTGTGGAAGGACGGTGAACTGTGGCGGACTGGGGACAATGAATCCACGGGAAGGTGTTGACGCTTTGACTGAGCTGATTATTTTGGGACTCTTATGTCCCCTCTCTCTTTTTGTCTTTCTCCCTCCTTTCCTTCCCTCTCCCCCATTCTCTCTCTCCCTCTCTTTCTCTCACTTGTGTTGAGACTGTTTGCCGCATATTCAGAACACGTTTTATCGCTCATTCTGTAACTACTGCAGCTGTCTTGGCCAGGCCTCCCTTGTAAATGAGATTCCTGAACACAATGAGACTAGCCGGGATTGATAAAGGTTAAATAAAAACAAAACACGCAGCACATTCAATAAAGGGTATCTAGGTGTAAATGGGGAAACTGCTGTCTCCAATCCCACGAGACATGGATCCATGGACACATTGCTCTTTATCCACTGCAATACAGGGGCTGAGTGTAATTGGTTCGCTTTTTCAGACCTGTATTTTTACTTCGTTTCTTCGTCCATCACTGATCGATCAACACTAATAGTCCAGCATAAGCACCACTCTGGCCACTCTGTGTATTCACGATGTACTTAATCAATCCCCCTGGCTCTGATTAGCAGAATGGGGGCAAATGGAGACTAAATCATTAGTCAGGCTTCCACAGCAGGGTCAGCTGGAGACTTATCAGGATCGGCAGGAGCCAGCTGCACAGAATGGGATCAATAGTGCATTTGGTTCCTACATGATAATGCAAGGGTCCAAAAGGCACATGTGCAGACAATGTGTAGCAATAACAAGAGATGTCATATCTGTTCCCATGTATATGCTTCTCCCGCTTGTTATGAACACGTTTCAGTTGCAGTATGTGCCTTTGAGTTTTGACTGAATTGAGGCATCTCCCTAAATATCAAAGTCGGCTATTTGGCTTTGTTTCCGTTGATGTTTGTCCTTTGTCCTGCGTAATAAAGCTGCTTCAGCCAAGCAGCCGTGGGCGCCAAAACTAACAGCTGTCTCAGGTGAATGACCTAAGATTTACTTATTGTGATGGCAACACTGACAAATTACAATATGAGCTTTCAAATACAAGTCATATGTAGGACGCACGCCTCAGGATCCGATGTTGTAGCACATTGTGGTCCAGATCTGAACTGAAAAACGTGACTCCAAGCAGCTTTTTCCTGTTCACACCGATTAGAAAACATCAGATCTGCGTCACAGGAAGAAATGCAGCAGCGTGAATAGAGCCTCAATCTAAATGTACTCCGTATATGTTGTTTATAAATGGCAAAACCTTGGACTGCTCTGACCAGCTCCATCTGGGGAAGCGAACGGCATGACTGGAGCCAAATGAGAAGGTGAACGTCATTGAAGGCTGTTGTTCTGAAGTTCTTTCCTCTGAACGCGAGACGGACGAGACAAATTGAAACCGCAGCACTAAAAAGTTGTGAATAAATTACGAACGAACTAAAATAGATTGTTTGATGTGTAAATGACTTGTAATGACTCGTTTTAGACCTGGAGCCAAACAGATGGGTCAAGGTGCACCGCGAATCCCCGTGCACGGAATATCCCGTACAAAACAATGCAACTGAAGAGAACTGACTCGGTCTCTTCTGCATACACATTTGGTTTTATCTTAACACTAATGAGTTACTAAAAAATGGTGTGTTTGAAGCTGCGGGACATTAGCTTATAAATACGCTGAATATGAAAACAGTGAATTATGTTCTGCTATTCACCCCTATTTTATCATCTTGGTAATCCATATTCATACTCCCCCTATCGGTTCTAACCAGGTTTTTTCCCCAGGGGTGCTTTGTGAGTGTGGAAAACTAAATATAACACAACTCTTTGGGGAAATATCAGACATGGGCCCTACAGCTTGATTGCATGTTGGGCGGAACCATTTACACGTGAAAGACATACAGCTGGATGTGATTTACACGGAGTAATTGCCTTTGGTTTCTGGGGAATACAGGAATGTATCAGCACTATAATCAATAAAAGTGCACTGGCTGGATAGCAGCAGCTGCTGTGCCCATCTGGGGATGAGAGCAGGCAATTAAACAGTCTAATTAATGCTCCTCTTATTGTCCAGTGTGCATTGGGGGTTGTGAAATACTGATAGTAAAATGGGATGGTGTTTGTTTATTTGTTTTTATTTATTTATTTTGTGAGAATGTGTAACACACCCATAAAATTAGATGATGATGCTTGGGCTGATTATTGTTTTTACAAGAGGCTCAGCAGATTATATTAGAATAGGATATGCAGCAGCGGCCATTCTGAATTTATCCGGCAGGATTTGCACAGTTCTTCATTGGCTTTGGCGCAACAGTGCAGCAACAAGCCGTTAAAGCTCTTCCGCCCTGCCGGTCCCTCATTACAAAGGCATGTTTGCGTGGCCAAGCTTTACTCAAGCCCACCGAACTTTAGTTCAGATTCTAGTCAAGATCCCAAGGTTTCCAACGATGCCAAACCTGTCAAGCTGAATTACGGGGAAATGTATATAAAATGAAGCACAAGACATCAAGGTTTTTTTTTCTCCATTTGATGTAATGTTGCAGCGTCTTGGGCTTGAATATTTCACTCAGTGTGAGCAGCTGTAGCTTCACTGAAGCATTGGAATGAGCAGATACAGAATATGGATGTGATGTCGTACAGTATGGAAAAATGTTTTTTTTCTAACTTCGACGCTCCTTACGGGGAAATAAAACGGGGGAACCAGTTTAAGGGGTGAAACATGTGAAAGGTGCAGCTTTGTAGTGATGCTAAGTTCTTCCCTAATGGTGAGGTCCTTATTAACAAAGAAATTGTCATTGTCAAGTAAAATCAAGGCAGCGAAACATCAGTGCTGCCCTAGAGTTTACCTGACAGTGTGGCGATAGCGTCCACCCCTCCATTGTAGGCTGTGAAGTTATGCTGGGGCTGCATGTAGACCCAGAGGACTTGGACGTAGTTTGAGACCTGGTAGAAGCCGCACCTCCCCGTCGCCCACCATATGCAGAAGAAGAGCACAGCCGGAGAGGAGTAACACTCCTTACAATCCGAGAGGAGCCTCCTCAGCGTCCTCCCAACATACTTGGCAACGCCCCTGCTCTTTCTCATCCAGACGAAAGAGTCGCGGCTCTCCGGGTTGGACCGCGAGTCCTCACCTGAGCACGTCTCCCTTCGAAATAAACTCGTCTTGGGCATGGGCAGAAAAAAGGAGGTAAGTAGGGCTACGCTGACGGAGATAAGACTCACGACAGCCAAGCAGTACAAGGACACCCCGCCCAAAGACAACAGCAGTTGGCTTAGGAGGGCGCCGACAGCGTAGCCCACCAGGATGGCCCCTCTGGCGTAGCTGGTCACCCTCTGGTAGTAGCTGGGTTGTACCACACTGTAAATGTAGGAGTAGTAGCCCACGTCTGCTGCGGTGCCAAAGCTGTAGATGAACAAGGCCCACTGAGCGGAGTGCACACCTGAGCCGAGCAGTAGCAGCAGAAATGATACCACATAGCTGAGGCCCTGGAGGACGATAACAGGCTTGTACCGGAGGAAGTCTGTCACCAGGAAGACCGGGATGAGGAGAATGAGGTTGGAGTACGTCCACACAGGATACACCTGTCTTGTCACCTGTATGCGGGAGGCATGCAGACCGCTAATTTGTAGATCATTGTGAGAGAATCGTTCAAAAGTTGAAAAGGTTTAATATTATGCAAATAAATGGTCACGGTATGAGAACCAGTCACATTCAGGCAAAAATCTGGTTGTCAAATTCCCCCAGTCATTACATTTCTGTTCCTGGTTTCAGTGATTTGAATGGAAGACGGAAGAGAGAATTACTGTGGCTTCAGTTTGTGAAGATCTGGTTGAACAAAATAATGCATGGAGGGAAATGGCAGCTTGTCTTCCTAATGTGTAATGTTACCTGTAGCATAGTATTATAAAAGTAAACAAAGTAGTATAAAAACATTTTGTTATTTCTTCTAACTTTAACTCTTAATCTCAAAGCTAGAGCTAAAGTTAGCAGTAAAGTCAGCAGTAGCTCTAGAGCTAAAGTTAGCAGTAGGCTAAACAGGCGTCATTTCAAGGCTACGCTTTCCAGACAGTTCATGGATTACCGTAGTTTTGGGCAAAATTAAACGAGGAAAATACTAAAATACAAAATAGGTCTACATAAGCAAATACTGAAAATTTCCTTCGATGGCTGATCCCAGAATACACCCAGTGAAACGGCCACAATAACGACATTTAATAGAGCGAAGCGGTTCTTCTTTGTCTGCTTGTACTGTAAGAACATAACACAGCCCATGACCTCATTCTCTCCAAACACCAGGGCCGTACTACTTTGGCAGCAGGCCCATCCACAGTCGCTGTAATATATACTGTATTTTAGGTATATCTTGCTATTTTGTGGCCACTTCTTATCCACAATGCCTCACAGTATCACGAGTGCACACCTTGTTAGTGTGGGCGGCCCCGGTGGGAAAATATCAACTCTATTGTGGCAGGTTTAAGCCGTGCCCTCCCATTTAGGACCACAAGTTGAAAAGGTAATTTGTTTCATGGATCAGTGAGCACGAAATGAGCGCACCTCCAGCGCACCTGCCACCATTTGTGCAAACAAGTCGCTCTCACTTTGCCTTTTGCATTACAAGGTGATTGTCGTTGCTGCGGCGTGGAGGAATTCAGCCACCTCCTTCCCAGTGCCACCGGTGTGGAGGCGTGATGGATCGTGCTCTCCTGATCCCCTCAGTCTGTACAAAACCTCACCCGGGCTTTTACTCAGGAAATGCCATGTAAACATATGTGCTGATGTTAGTCTCGCTGATTTATGTACATACATCGGTTTGCTGCGGTTGTGCTTTACTCTTTCATGTACTGTATGGGGAGCAAATAACGTGGGTGAATAATGAAAGAAGTGATAAATATTGAAATGTAGATACTCGTGTAAGATGAGATACTAAATTATTAATGATACACTGCGTATAATTGGTTTATTTCAAGCGGGAGGGAAGTCTACCCACCTCAAGTATTTACGACTTTTGCTCACAGGTCCAAAGAAGGACAGAGGCAAAGTCATACAGAAAATAACTTCCCTAATTCTACGTACCTACATATGAGCAAATGTAATCATTCAATCATGTTGTGATTTCAAAGGTGCTTTGAAACCAAGCAAACAGCAATTCTCTCAGAGGTTTATGACTGTGGATCAATAGTTAACTCGTTAAACTTGAATTCCCAAAAGGAAGGTGTTGAATGGTTCAGTTGATTGTGTATTATTTATATTATGTATATAAAAAACATGATGACACTTCACTTAAAGCATACACCTATCATAGGCTTAGCTGTATGCCTCGAGGAAAATGTTACCATAAACTCGAATAATACCCAAATACCTCTCTGGGTGTACAAAAGTCACATCCCTCATTTCCTGGCTCGGCACTGTACCTGTTCGGTGGTGAGATTCTTGTAAGCCCCCGTGAGGAACTCTGTCAAAAAGGGCTCTACGGGCCTCATCATGGAGCAGAAACCGTAGATGCAGAGCAGCACGGTGGGGCCCACCCAACCCGTGCAGTAGGGCCCATAATGGCCTGCGCAGCGAGGCTTGTTGCCGCACTCCCAGCTCCAGCAGGACCCCATCGTTTCTCTCCGGTTCCCCGGGGACGTCTCCCTGCGTCCGGGGAGAGCGGAGTCTAATTTAGGCAGTTTAATCTGTTGAGATATGGAAGCGCTAGATAAGGCCAAGGTGAGACTGACTGTGAACGTGAAGTCACCTGCTTCCCCATTGTTTCTCTCCTCTGAAGTTTTCCTGGCCAGCGCCAGACGGGGGGAGAAATGTGAGATGGTGCGGCTGTGAGTGAAAATACATTAAGTTGAAATATGAGCTGGTGAGCCCCCAGGGCTCCAGGAGGTTATAATAAATATTGTCTCCTCCTCTGTCTTTATACAAAAACACCCTCATTCCAGCAGATATTGAGGAAGGGGTGCAAGTCAAATAGAGAAATGTGCATGAGCGTGTGTCTGTGTGTATGTGCGTGTGCACATGTACGTGTGTGTGCACGTGTAGGTGTATACATTTGTGTGTATATTTGTGCTTGTGTGCCTGTCTAGCCTCTGCCACCATTAGCCACCACATTCCATAACAATACTAGTCATGGTGTGTAAACATAATAATTCAGCACTCGTCTGATCATTGCAATAATTTCTCACAGCTTAAACTAGAATTTGAATTGTGGTATTTATTTTATTTAGGCTGCTAAACAAATAGGAGGAGTAAGCTACACACATTTGCCCACATCCACCAACATCACTCAGCTCTAAATTAACACTCCCCAAATTTCAATTTTCGGCGGATGATGTTAATGCCCGGCATTTTGTCTTTGTACACAGCACTTTAAGTGTCTATCGTGATAACCAGTTCATTTGGAGTTTATTAGATTGCTTGGCAGTGAATGCAAACGCTCAGACAGGGAGAGAAATAAGCAAGGCAGTCATTCCCCAGATGAGAATTACTGTAGTCTGTAATTTAAAATATCCTGCAGTGAATTATGACTCACCAGTGGGATGCCAACAGAAAGCTCTGCCTCAGCTTTAACTGTCAGACTGTCTTGCTGACTTAATACTCAATCTCAAGGTCAGCGACAAAGAAAATATTATTCATATATTTGTCACTCCCAGTTTAACGTTCCCAGATTCATATCGTATTCAGTGACTATGGTCGGAGTGTACGAATACAAATACACTCTGTTTTGTATATGGCACCTTTGTACTGTCATGAGTAAAGTTTTAATGTAGTTTTATTGTTATTATATTAGAAGTAGCTGTAGTAGTAGTAGTGATAGTAGCAGTAGTAGTAGCAGTGGTAATAGTGTATTTTCATAGGTTTTTTTTAACCACACCCGTGTAATATTTAATCTCTCGTCACTGCTAATCTGAGCAACCCCACCTGAATCTTTGTCTTTGTATAATGTATCTTCTTGCATAATGTAACTTTCTCTATGCATAGTAAAATGTTTTTCACAAAGTTATAATGGTGTTTCAGAAGGAAACTTATTGTATTCAAATTTTCTCCAGCGCTACACGCACTCAGGCTCTGCATTGGCCCAGGTGCGTTGAAAGCCTTCATCAACTATTTCCTCGTCCTCCTCATCCTCACATCCATCACCGGCTAGCGTCTTGCATCCCGCATCCACTCCACCTCCAGCTTAAGGTAAAAGGGTGAGCGGGTGCTATGCTCCATATGCACATATACTGTAAGTCAAGCTATCTTGCAGCATAATTCAATCTAACACCTTATGTCACCATCCTCTCACCAATACTGCCAAGTGATAAGAAGAAGCTCCAAGTGATGTGGTGCACCTTTAACTCTCTGCCAGCACCCTGAACTATGTTTCCCTCAAGCTAAGGCTCCATTTGTACAGGTACAAAGGACTTTAGTTTTCACTGTGACGGGTCTGAAGAGGCAGACACAACCTGGAATTAAGATGTTTCACTGTTTAGATAACTTAATACATTATAAATCATCTTATCTGCTTCTGTTTTGCCTCGAGTCATCCTTGTCCAACTCATTTTCAATGGGCCGAGAAAAGGTCAGAAGAGTGTAGCTGTAATATAATGAGTACCACACCACTGTCTTTTCAGTATGAATCATGCACACGGAGATATCTCTGTTAAAACAGGACTTTAAATATCCAGATTCAGTAATAAGGGATAATAGGGAAATGAAGGCTAAGAAAACACTCCAGACCAACAACAACAACACAACAGCGCTGTGCCAAGGCATCATTAACCCTCAGGACGAGCTGGCTTATGAACATCTTGAATCTGCACTAATCCTTTTTCCTGTTAATTTACAGAAGACACAGATAGTCTTTATCCTTTATATTTTTTATGAAGCCAGACTCTGCTCCCCCCCCCCCCTCTTTTTCCTTTTAAAGCTAAGGGGGAAGAACAGAGTTAGATAGTGTTAGTTTGGCTTCGGGATACAAAGACCAGAACGGGGACCCGGGGAGGCAAAGGCAAG
>OMOV01088973.1:11090-27670 GCA_900312565.1 Beryx splendens | reverse complement strand
CCCCCCCAAAAAATACTTCTTTAACAGGCACTACAGCGGGGAAGTTACGACCCAATATCCACACAGCTTCAGCTGAACAGTCACCATGCTTGTGTTTTTGGTGAGAAACCCGGAGGTACAGGAGCCTTGGAGTAATACGACTGAGGCAGAGGCTGTTATATTTGGGCATGTTCAGACTTGCCCAGCTTATCTCTATCTCACATCTTAAAGAGAGCAAATTCTGCCTCAAATTCACCCTTACTTCTGTGTGTAAGCACTAAAAATGTATAACATTTTTTTAAAGAAGTCTATTTTCTCATTGTGAACAGTGAACAGTGTAACAGGAATTTGAAATCTACAATGATATAAACAACAACGCATTGTAACCAGCTAGCATCCATTATTTTCACTACCAGTGTTGCCAACTCTTTCACAGAAAGCAGCTAGTGGCTGCTCAAAAACTTGCTAGAAGTCACAAGATGATGTCATGCACCAATTTGCATATCAATATATTCTCCATAATCCCCACTTGTAGTGGAGGGAGGGGGCCACGCTGTGTATTGGAAGCGCTGTGATCATCAGACATCACTGTATTAGACAAGTTGGTATCCGGCGTACAGGATTGCTTTGGGACACATTAACATTGTTCCCCATGGGCAAAAAGTCGCTACATTTGTCGCTGGTCGTTTTTGAGAAGTTAAGAAATTAAATGAAGGGGGTCTGCAATGTCGCTAAGTCTAGCCACAAAGTTGCAAAGGTGGCAACAGTGTTCAAAATACCGTGAAGAAAACAAACACTCCTGTAAAATATGGAGACAACACTGTGAAATGAAAAAAAAAAGAGCCTTGCTGTGTAAATATAAGTTTGTTACAGATGATTGGTGTAATGACTGTTTTAAGGCTTACCGTTGGCTTTCCTCTGATCAGTAGGTGGGCTGGGGGAGCAGCCATTCATGTGGCAGTGTGAGAGGTTGCAATTGCGGTTGCTCGCAGGGGCACAGGTAATGACAGACGGACGGTTCTATGAGAAGAAAATGAACGTATTCTAACTAGTAACAGGTTATAATACTGACACATATTGCAATTAGGTACAGGCTAAATGGGTAAGAGAGAAAAAAAATTGTACCTAAACATATTTGAAGGACCTTATCGACCGATGGCTAAAAGGGTATCAGCCACATCAATACTGTAGGGTGGCTACAGGGGTTTTTGAAATGCACCCATCCTCAAGCTTTCCACCACAAACAAATAAAAATATTGAAATTTACCTACATTCAAAACTTGGTAGGAAGAAACAGTCATCACTAAGGTTGTAATTACCAATTATTTTGGTAATTGGTGAAATGTGAAATTTTTGATTAAAAAAAAAGAAAGTCTAATGGTTATTTCCTTAGTTTGATTAGTCATAAAAGACTCAGATGGTCTTATTGACTGAAACATTGCATTAAAGTATCATGTGTAGACAGTGTGCGGGAAGTGTGCGGGATTATATTTCTTTCTCAGTATCTACCTTTTTGCTTTTTGTCCTACGCACCTCTCACTCAAATACTTTTAGGTATACACATTTTTTAAATTTTATTTAAAATATTACTTTGAAAAACAACTAAGAAGAGAGAAAAATAGTAGATATCGCATCATAAGAGCACTGGAAAATGATCTACTGCGATGTAAAACAGTAAGGGAATTGGAGTAATAATTCCAAATACGCTGGAATTGTCCTTTAAAAGACCAACGCTGTCCCATGTCTCAATCAGCATGCTTGTCATTTTCAACATCAGATTTACCCTCCATAGTTATGAAGTGCCAACTGCTTTTATAAGACGACGTACCTGCTGTCGCTCCACAGAACCAGCCATGACAGACCTCTCGCTGCCCCCCACTCCCATGTCCAGGCTGTTCTTGGTCAGAGCCAAAGGCTGGTCAACGGCATAGCCGGGGATGGAGGCATACAGGTGGTTCCCATGGAGACCATTAGAGGAGGAAGTAATGCACTCCACAGGACTGTGGCCGAGGCTCCAGTGCTCATTACGGTTGTCTCCAGCAGTAGGCCGAGCCCTTGATAAAGAGAGTACAAATGGCAGATTATCCCTGTGACCTGAAACATAGACCACCAACAGCTCCATCTATTCATAGACCACTTAAATCTGCCCGCTTTGATGTCAGGAGTCTATCTGTGCGGAGCGTGGCTTAATGAGGGCGCGGGGCTTCGGCGCATGAATTGCTCAGAGCCGTGGACATGGTGTTTACTTCAGCTGTGGCAAGACGAACTTCTAACAGAGGTGAAAAAAAGAGTTGATTTCACACTTCATCCATCTTGATTTCTCTTCATAAGTCACGCTATCAGAACTACTAGGCAATGACGCAAAAACGTTTGAAATAAAAATCATTGTACAACTTCAGGTTCACTCGCTACATTTTTCTTCAATTGTAGGTCCTACATTATATCTGTCCTTTATTCCCTCAGTTCTTTGCTACATAAGATGGATTAAGATCTTGAATTTACCAGGTAGATGAAATACATACAAATTATAATCAGGATTAGCCGTTTCCTTGTCTCCGTTGGCAGACTACATAAAGAAGTAGTCACCATTTCCTCATCTCCTACCTAGAACGACACTAGGTACTGACAAATATACGTGTATTTTGGACTCACTGAATCACTTGGACACAAAACACTTTGGTAATGTTGCATGAATGGCTTAGAGAAATCTGCTGGTCATTTAAAGTATACAGCTGGTGTTTTTAAATGCATTTCTTATTGTCAACAAATCCTACAAAAATAACAAAATCAACAATATGTTTGCTCTACTCCCGTTACGTTCCGGCCTCCCACGTACCGTTTTTAGCCTTCAAACCAGAAGTCACTGGCTCCAATTGTAAGCTAAAAACCTTTAAAATGCAGCTCACAAAGACGGTTTAAATTTTATTAAACTGTTACCATGAAAAGTCAGGCGATTGGAGTTATTACCAAATTAAATGGCAACAGATTCTTCATGACGACAGGGACCATTTTTGGTGCTACAGAACTACTTTCCTGAGATCAAAAACGTGTTTGCGGTCGGCTTATTAAGTTGTTTGAGGAAAAAGTCGGCTGGCGCAGAGCATCGCAATGATGAAATATGCTGCCCAGAGCAACGGCATACAGCATAGCTTTTTAATCCTTTTTCTTTTAATACAATGGAGTTCTATGGCTACTGGGACGTGGCTTTATTGGGCACCAGCGTCATAGACGAGACTTGTTAGCAAAACAAATTCACTGCCGATTTTGTTATTTTCATAGGATTTGTTGACAGTAAGAAACGTATTAAAAAACACCAGCCTTATCCTTTAATGCCTCTTTTGGACCTCAAACAGACCCCACTTACTACAGCTGTTTGGGACAGGGCTGAGACGGAGCTGTGGTAGCCAAATGGCTGTGTGTTTGGTGGTCACATAAATGTCAGTAAGGTTGAACTGACATGTTGAGTAGATGATGACAGAATGTTCATTTTGGGGTGAAATGTTCTTTTCATATTATTAAAAACATCAACCCATTTGTGCACATTGATGAAGAACGCATGTAACCCTGTTAACGCATCTACACTGATAAGCCAAACAGAATGACCTGGCATACAGCAGGGTATGTAGGTGAATGGAGGAATCATTTCATTTGCCATGCACACATTTTTGTAAGCTCAAAATGAACGTCTACATGTAATTGGGTGCTGAACATCACATTCAATCCAGTTTTGTCCAAATTTGAGCATGAAAAATAAAAACAAAAATAGTCAGAAAGCCTCCGGTATGTCTGCAGCTAGTTGAGGCATGAACGAGTTGTTGTGTGCCCATAACATGGAACCTACCTTATTCACTGGGGCAAACATGAATGACTCACTTTGGTAAATATATGAATATTTTACATACTTCTACGTGATCATGCAAATATTAGGCTATGCCTTTGCCATTGTCTGACAGAGTTAGGTATAAAAAATATATATATATATATATGTTCGTATCGATACTGTGCCAATTCTTGATTATTTTCAGGAATCAAAAGTTATTAAAAAGGCATAAAAAAGCCTCAAAATGTAGGATTCATGTACAGAAAATGCCAGTAATTTGTCTTACTTCTTATTCAAATTATCTTTACTACCTTCGCCAAGGAGGTTATGTTTTCGCCTGTTAGCCTGTCTGTCAGCAGGATATATTTAAGTTTAGGATAAAGTGTGTCTGGAGAACTTATTGCATATCACTTACCTCAGAGATCAAAGATGAATACATCTCAAGAACACAAAAACACAATGCGTACCTAACTTTGACCAACGACATTCAAAGAACCAAAAGGGTCAAAAGGTACAGCGCAGCATGACAGTCAATGCTATAATCTTTGGTGTGCACTTACAGTTGAGCCGCAAACAATCTGCTCATTTTGGTCATGTGGTCATCGTCACAGTCGATATGGTCTTCCATTTGTTCTTCGCCGTACTTCCTTTTGCTTGGGCAGTTAGGAGGGGGGCCAGTTCTCATGTTGGGCATAGCAGTGGGCAGGGAGGCTGTCCTGGACTCATCTGTGGGAAAGGATACAGCTGTAGAAATCAATCTTCTAACTTTCAGTTTAAATCTCATAACCCAACTAGACAGCTTTGGTTTTCTACGTTTAAAGTAAACTACTACTTCTAAATTAATTTGCATTTACTTAACACACAACCCACAGAAAACTTTTGAAATCTTGACAACATATGTAGTCTCGCGATGCCAGACAATTGGAGATCTTCGACTACCAATCGTCTGGGGATTTCTAAATGCAAGGCAGCTGCTAGAACGGCCGCGAGAACGGCCGCTAACAAACCTACGCCCCTTTGTCACGTTACCGGAAACAAACTGGAGATACAGCGAATCACTTTGTAACAGGGAGAGAGCTTTTTAAAACACTGAAAATGGACGTCCCGAGCAACGTTACATTATTTGATTCTGTTTTATCCGTTTAAAAGCACAAGGTTTTGTTACCGTTTCCTCTTTGAACATACTGTATATAAAACATGTGGAAATCAGACCAGTTCACTTTCATTGTTAAAACCCACTGGACCAGTCCATGTCCAAGGCCAGCGTTTGCCCTACTACACATGCAGCATTCTCCATAACCCCGCTCTACCAGCATGTGATGCCTCTAGCACATGCAGACCCAATTAAAAAATAAAAGAGTAATACACAGGCCAAGCATGCAAATCCTACAAGGCCACAAAGCTGTACCATACTGGGCTATTTATAGGGTTTGTGATTTTTGGTCTGATGGAGTGGTCCGTGCCATTGCATCAGAACCCATCATCACATTATGTGGTCAAGACTTCCTCCAAGGTTTCAGATGGGTTCTGGCAATGGCACATCTCACAGGTCCTGAGAGATCATACAGCTTATTAAGATACACACCATCTCGAAACTGAAAGGGAGACGTTGATGGTAAATTCAGGTTGCACTCTGGAGTGCTCCGTTGACATCCTCAACATGAGAATTTCTTTCAAAGATTAATTCATACGTTATATCAATTACAGGAAGATGCATGCCATTTTCCAAACCAGAGTAACATGCAGAGTAATGGAATTTATGATTTTTGCAATTTTCATTACAAATGGCAGTTAACCAAAGGGCAGACCGCTCGTTCACTCTCAAATGAAGAGAAATTTTAAGCAGGCTAATCAGGTGTCAAGAACATATTTCTCAGACAGAATAGCGTTTGCTTGATGCACATCCTGAGTTTGACTGATACTGTGATACTCTGGCCTCGCCACAGGCACCAAGATTAAGGCGTTTGATCCCATTACACCAAACAAGGCAGGTGTATTTACTGATTCCACACTGTCCAGCTCATTCCTGGTCCACAACATGACATTAACATTAACCTTGCCACGATGCCTTGCTTACATCGAGGCTAATTCAAAGCTACTGCATTAAGTTTAGCCACATTACGTACTTGAAGCTAACGTGTCAGTCGCAAACCAGGAGGCATGCGAACATTGGCTAGCTCGTACTCGGAAAAACAAAGTGACTGAAAGGGCAACATCTTCCATAAAAATTAAATACTTCGGCAAAGACACATTGAAGCACAATAACGATGGCTGACTAACCTTCGTAATGCAGTCTCCCGATGTTATTGTTCATCTTGTCCAGGAACTGAGAGTTCAACAGGTCCATTCTAGTGAAAAGCATTTACACGAACTGGCTAGTTGCTAACATCGATGTTAGCAAAAAATATACCAGCGAAGCGAGCAGGCGTCCGTCCTGGATCACAGAAAACGAGAGAAACAGGGACAGTAACGTTAGCTTGGCGAACACGTTAGCAGTTTGATGTGAATAAAGTTCTCTAACGCTGCCTGGCTAAGTTAACGTTAGGCATCCAGCGGCGGACGCTGACTCTACATCGCTAACGCTAACGGAATCGTAACTTTAGACAAGTTCAGATATCAATGTTACGTTATGTTTAGCGTAGACTGTGATAATAGCCAACATTACAGTTAACCACATTTGACAGCTAACTAGCTAATGATAACGCTTCTAACTTAACTTGAAGAGGCCAGCTAGCTTAGCCTACTAGCTAACTTGAGCTAACGTTACGTTGGCAAAAGCTAGTCACATTAGCCAAGTGTTGGACAGTAACTTTTTAGCATTACAAGTCCCTGACTCAACTGGCAAAACAGAACAAAACGTCAAACTTAACGTCAATGACAACTTACAGTTTGATTGCGTTCGACGAATTTAATATCAAATTGCCAAAAGGAGGCAAACTATAACTTTTCTAAATAATAATTAACGTCAATTCACTGCATCGATTAGCTTGCCAGCTAGCATGCTAGCTAGCCCAGTCAGTTGCCTAAACACTGCCTCAACAGCCACTAGTTTCTAGACAAAAGGAGTGGCGTTGTGCTGCAGCCCCGGCGGTGGCGAGGCGGAAATAGGAGCGCAGCCCCTGGGGTAGGTGGGGTAGTGGAGCTGCTTCACACAAACAGTTTATGGCATTCAGCGAAAAACACATTTTATTCCATTTACACGCTGTTAACCACTAACCTACATGGTATTGTGTAACATTATTTAAATAGCAGGGTTTACAACGTGCTTTATAAGAAGACGTAAAAACAAGTAAGAGTCAGCTATATGAAGGTGGGTGAACTCTGAACCGACTGCATGTCGGCCTGACAATGCTGCTTCTGCATTTATGACCCGTGCGACTAACATCAGGTTTAATACATCCATGACTAAGATGGATAGCTTGAACAGATTGATCGTGCTTCGTACAAAAAAAACAAAAAACAAACAGCATATCCCACCCAAACCAGAACAAAGTAAATCACATTTTGAAAATCTTTCATGATGTTGATTATTGCATATTTGACTGTATTTTACTGCTTTCAACAGACTGTATAATTGTACAACTAAATGAATTTTTAATGGCAAGTAGCATCACAAGTGAGCATAATCATGTACCTGGATGGCATGTGTTAATCTATATATGGTGCCTTCTTGGATGGATTTATTTATGAAGTGCCATTCACTCATGTATGTGTAACTCTCCCCTTTACATTAGAGAATATTTGTGGCAAGCAGACCGATGACAGATGGCATGTATTTCTCCTCATGAAAACTATAAGTGGCCTATATTTACCAACAGTAGCAGAGTTTTGACATATTTCACTTTTTGGGTAGGTCACCTGTAGGTGGAGGGCCTTCACAATGACAGAGGCACCAGAGGAAGAGGGGACAGGATTGATGACTTCCAGGGTGGGAACAAGGGAGCAGCGTGACTGCAGCATAGAGAGAAACCACCGGGGGCACCAGCACCTCACCAGACACCAGCAGCCATCTGACTGGAAACCCTGGGCTAGGAGAGGCTTTCTGAACAGCATGTTGGAGCAGAGGTAGGACTAGTCACTGAACCACTGCTACCAGCTGGTGGCACCCTAGCAGCCAAAATCCATTTAAGATTTAAAGAGGAATACCACTGAATGTGAACTTTTAAATATGTTATTCCCTAGGAGAGCTTAATCTTTATTCCCTAGGATAGCTTAATCTTTATTACCGAACATTCACTATTCTCTCCATTTGCCAGAAACAGAAGAACCTGCTCCACCTCTTTCTGATTTCTAATGTCATACGGCTGTAAATTGAATAAATTGGAATATATCTCTAGCACACTACCATGTCCATAACTAATAGTGCTACTTTAATGCAAAGCTAATTTGTGTAAAACATTCACTTACACATACTCTTAGATACCTAGTTGCTCCACACTTGGAAAAGCATTTTGTAAACATTTCATTATATTTTAATACCATACACCCTGACCTTAAAGATGCAAGAAAAAAATAATCAAACAGTTTATACTTTATAAATATCCATCAATTCATATTGAAGCAACTCTTTCTTGGAATAAGTTTACGAAGCAATTAGATACCGCAGTGCATGGACTTCTCCCATCGATTTCAGTCGTCTGGTGGATGTAGTCTGATTTTCTTGATTTTATTGCTCTGTTGTCCAACCTGGACACTGGCCTGTTAGTGCCATTTAAATCTCAGATGGCTAGACCCCAGAGTGTGCTCAAAGACTGTTGGTCAGCCACATTTCACATTGAGGCCAGCTAATAACATTTTCTCTGACTCGTCCATGCATTATGTGAAGGTTACCAGCTTACGCCACTAGGAGGGTGCCCCAGGATGCCACATTTTACACTTCACAAAATGTAACTCCTTCTTCCTTAACCAATCACACATTGAGTAACTGAGACACAAGACCCTGGGGAAATGAAATGAAAGGTTCTTGTGCAATAAATGGGCAGGCACAATCATAGAAGGCCTCAATCAAAATATTTTCATGTGGTATTCTGTGTTGTTTATGTTTATATTCAGAAATAATGATTCCAATGCCTCGGTAATAATATTTGTAAATCCTTAAGTTAAGTAAGGCCCTTTTTTGTGTGTATCAGATTTAGACTGTGCCTGTGCCTATGATGACCTTTAAGATATTGACTTATTGATGTTACTCTCTTTTAAAATCCCCATCTGCTAACCTGTGTCGGAGACGTCCACATAACTGTGCGGTAGTTTCATCAGACAGCTTTAGTCTCCTCTGTATTCCTCTTAAATTACGCAGAACAATTAAAATATGTGTGAGACGCCTACTCGTTATGTGCTTTACAAGGATATGTGTTTTTGAAGTTAACTGCAATTAATTAGCAAATGCTTTTCCTATCACAGCAGTGACAAGGTGTCGAGGATTACAAGGTGCGTTTGTGTGGTGTGGTAGCATGATAATTTAGCTTTTCCGCGTGCAGAGGTGAGGGAACTCCCCATAACAATGTGTATGTAAACATGTAATTGCACATAATTATAAACCATGTCACCCATAGTGGACCGACGCTGGCCAATATAGTCTATTAAGAGGTAAAGCATGTCTTGTAGGCAAACCCACTGTGGTTAAATCTTGACTGCAGGGGCTTGTCACATAATTGAAGAGATTTATAGGCACTTGATAAATCAGTTAATTGGGGGGGGGGTTAACCAAGGGACTGCTGCTGCCGCTTTTCCTCTCTTTCTACATTACCCACTAACACTAGTCTTAACAGCCATTTTAGATCTCCCTTTTCATGGCTGCATTTTGCTCAGACGGAGAGACAACACGAGGAAAAGAGGCAGCAGGAGTGAGGCAGTTATGCTGGAGTCCTCAATGTTTCCCCTTCCACTGGAAACCCCTCTCTCCCTTTTTTTTTTTCATGCAGTGGTTCAAAAAAGCGTGATGCCTATGAGGCAGTAGAAAATGGGGGAGGGGTAGAGGAGACAGGCACACCAGTGAGCGAGAGTGGGGAGAGGAGAAGAAGGAGAGGGAGAGGGAGAGGCAGAGCATCTTTTGCAGCGAACCAGGAAAGCAGAGTGCGAGGTGATTGGCTGAGGGAGAGGGTAGCGTCACTGCCGCTGAGGGGGAGCTCTGAGGATGCTCCGCTGAACTGGGAGGGAATACATTCGCTGGGAGTTTGCATTGAGAGCTCAGCCATTATCAGCTGTACACTGACAACAAGGAGCTCTCTGCAGAATAAATCAGTGCCGGGGTGATATCCTGTACCTGCGCAGCCTCCTCAAAATTCTCCACATCCTGTCCTTGTTGATTCATCGGCTCTTTCAGCTGCAGCCATGAATTATTTGCGTCGGCGCCTCTCGGACAGCACATTCATCTCTAATCTGCCCAATGGCTACATGACAGATCTCCAGAGGCCTGACCCTGCTCAGCCTCCTCCACCTGCCTCCACCACCACCCCGGCTAAGTCTCCTACAGCTGGGCCTCCCGCCACTTCCCCGGCTCCGGAGAGGAAACCCCAATCATCTCAGTCCACCGGAGCGGGTTTCTTTAGCTCCATCACCAACGTGGTTAAGCAGACAGCTGCCTCAGCAGGGCTAGTGGAGCAGACGCAAGTCACGACGCCTAAGAAGTTCAAGATTCTCCTGGTCATCGATGAGCCACAGCAGGAATGGTGAGGCAACATGCTGCTCTACACAGTCTAATGGCTTGAATAATTGATATGTATTGTCTGTTTGTGCCATCTTTACGACCGTCTTGGCCAGGGCATTACTCAGGAAATAGATTTTCACCTCATGATTCATTTGAACACAGTAGTAAGGTACAAGCCAAGGAACCACTCAGGCAGCAAATCTGAAATCTGTATCCGGCAGCATGCAGATTTGATCAGGCTACTGCTGGTGTGGTTTGACGGTGGAGCATGTCAGTGTAATGACAATACATACAGGCAGCCAACACTTGGAGGACAGGAGAAAATAAGGTCCATTGATTCTCAGCAGTAACGACATTACTCCAAGATGGAGGATTTTTATAGTCCTCTATTCTTTCTATATTGTAAGAGATAATTGTTTCTTTTCTTTCTTCTTCTGTCAAGGCAAATCATTTCATAGCTTTGTGAGTGATATTGTTTGATCATTTTCATGCTAGAATTTTATTGCACGTAAGTTGATTTAGTAAATTGATAAGAATGGACGTAGAGTGTATGACAGCTGTCTATAAAAAATGAAGTGAATTCATTAAATGGATTGATGTTATTGCCCTCTCACATAGCATTGCACCATTCTAGACTGGAGGGGAGAAAACACATGGGCATTCCACAGGCTGTACACTCTGAGGAAATTTGCTTTATCTGGAAGTAGCCTATATACTGCAGTGCTTTCCAATCATCAGTGGGGTTTCCCCCCCGCAGGTCACGTGACATGCGCATGCCTTGCACCTTCACAAGGAACCATTAATGTAACTAACTGCAGCACATGATGCCATTAGGCTCCATTAGCTGATCGCATAAGTGGTACGTAGAAGCTCCTTGGTAGAGGCAGGTGAAAAAATGGAGTCTGAACAGAACAGAAATGTTGTCCACATGCTAGTATCTGGCCGTTCCACATGGCTGCATCTCTGCATTTCCTGCTGAGAGGCAGGGCCATCATGGCACCAATGCAGAGAGCAGGCATGCATTGAGGGATTTAAGCTATCAACACTGACAGTCAGTTCACTGGGGGATCGTACTCAGAAGTAGCTTAAAGCAAGCATCTTTGTCAGCCTGCTGTAGGAAGGAATTCATGTGCTGCGAATGCGAATGTGCACTTCGATTTAGAGGAAACCTATTTTGCTTAGATGCTGACATTTATTAGAATAGTAATCAATCTTGTAACTCTACCTCTCCGCGATGAACATTTATTTACACAGCTGACATATTTTCCACAGCCATGTGTATCGTCTTTAACGTTTGCTAGAGCCGTGCAGCTGGATGTTAGAGTGGATACACATTTTCAGAATTCATATATGTGATTTCATGGCTTCTCATGGCATAATCAGTATTTGTGAACATGATCAATTACCACTCAAATGGTGAAACCAGACAACTGAAACTCTATTCTGTCATGTCTTACTGATGAACAGCCTGGAGGGGCTGCTTTACAGTGAATAGGAAGCTGACTTTGTGGAAATCAGCCTGACTTTGTGGGTCAAATTTTGTTAGAGCTCTAACCTGGAAAATATACTGTCATGTCCTTAAACCTGTCCAGGGTGCCCTCAGAGCAAACTGTTACATTTGTTGTACTTCATAGAGCACAGGTCAACCTCTTCCTTCTATTTCATGCATGAAGAGCTGAATGTAAAGTACGACAGAAAAGCTTCCCTAAGGCACGAGAATATTACAGTCCAACTCTTAAATTCAGTGTTATTCTCCTTTAAGCAGCACTCAACAGTATTTCACAATATTTAGTAGCAAGATCTGGTTTCCATTCGCTTAAATTAACTAATTTATTTTTGAAGATGACCTACAGTAATTGCTTGATTAATTTAGAAATCTGCTGGACCACAAAGTACAGAGCAACAAAACGGCAGATTCCCCTCAGACATTTTTGTGCACAGTGCGGCTGGCAAAGAGCCTTCGCCTCAGTTACCGATCTGTGCTGGATGTCATGTTGAATACATGTGTCACATCAAGGTTATGACAGTCTGTATCCTAATGTGCACTGTATTATGCAGAGACCAGTTGCTATAACAACATAGCCACTGTGGAGGGATTACACAGTGGAATATAGGCTTACAGCAGCAGGTGAATGTGCATATTGCTCTGAAACTGACTGTCCCTTCTGAGGAAATTACCCGTCTTTAAGTATCGTACTAAACCGCACTAAATCACCCAACTATGACATAGGCTTGCCTAATCCAGGTGGCCTGGCAGTGTCCTCTGGCCAAGACTGGCCACTTAGATAATAGAACTCTAGATCAATGTTAATGAGATCAAACCGCCATCAATGGGATGGATGCCAAGCTTTTGACTATATGCACTCATTTGTTCCACATTTACTATGAACAGAAAGCCAGTTGCCTGTGGAAGAAGAAGGATTACCTGCTAGTGTGCCAAATTAATACATTGACATTACTCTGCAGTTCTGCCAAAGCGACATAATATAATCCATTAAACCAAAACCGTCTAATTCATCAAAGGTCAGTCATATGAGAATGACGAGTGGGTTGGGCTGGAAATAAATGAACTTTTCATACTCCATTATTTTCTGTGTCAGTAAATATATAACACGATTACGCATGAAGCAATTCTCCTCTCTTTGATCAAAACATCCAGCGATTTCCTGCTCTGAATTCACGTCTATTTCCTAACATATTGAATGTAATATCACAATAACTGTAATAACGATAACTGTGTCCTTAGTGGTTCTTTGCTTCAAATCTCCAGCACTTAGCCAAAGGGGAGATCAGTTGCGGCATCCCAACCCTGCGTCCGTCTGAGACTGCATCTTTTTTGTGCCGCTTCAGTATCACTGAGCCAGTTGCTTACCTTTTCCTTATTCAGTGTTGGATCAGTGGCCATGGCCAAAAGGCTCAGCAAAAGTGAAGGAGTGGGGAGTTTTACTTGTGTTTGATTGATTGCGTTTCAGCTAAGTCACCATGACAGTCCAAAACAATCTTGTTTTATTCAGAGTGTAGACGGTGGTTCTCATCCAGTGTTCTGTCGCTCATGGGTATATATGTGCTGGTACCGTTCTGTTTGGACCATTACATTTTATTTATGGGTGCAAATATGACATTAGGAATGACCGGGATGGGACTTGAGGAAAGCTTCAGGAAAGCACTTTGTGTTTGAAATATTACGTATTCAGCCCTTACAGTGGAAGTCTGAAAGCAATATCATAAAATATAGCTGTTGGCAAGCTGTAAGACTAGGACATGTCTCTTCATTTTCCCGGCAGGTTTTACAGAGTGCCTATTATTTTTTGTAATGTTGGCACAGCTTTAGTCTGTAGGGCGTTTGTGTGCTGTGCCTTACTGTGGGAGGGGCGGTTTCAAGACCTTTTCTGCCCTCTGCAGCACATGAAAGCCAGTATGATGAGACCTGGTGGCCCCAGGACACACATGGAATCAGACAAAAGTCCTCCAGACTAATTACGACTGGCAGATCGCTCAGCCGCCAGTGCTTGTTTATCATACTAACTAGAGAGCAACAAAGAATATGCGTTATGGGAACGTAGCAGTGTTGTTGTTAACAGTTCCTTACAGCCTGACATTACTGCAGACAATCATAAGACCTCTCTGGCTCGATCCTGACACTTTGCTTCTTGGACTGAGTGTTGATTAGAGGTTGCTAAGGAACGCCAAACAATGAGATCCTAATAGAAAGCAATGCAAAAAGCACCAAATGGTATGACAAGCTAGAGGAAGGATATGGCTAATCACAGCGCATTATACTTTGCCAAGCAAGCAGTGGTGACCGAGATTATTCGCAATCAAAACCTCATTAGTGTTATGATATTACAAGCTAATCTAATGAAAAGCAATTAGGTGGAAGCGCAATGAGAGCAATAAAAATGAATGAAATATTTCGCTGTTATTTTCAGATGACAGTGCCATGAAGACATGGCCGTTATTGTATCTGTACAACCGTATGTCGTTCTGATTCATTCAGGCAGATATGAGAGAGCCTGGCTTGACCTCCCGCTGTGGTCCACATTGATCAGTCTGTTCTCCTAGCAGACATCCTGGCTGCACGCCTGACCTCGGCTATGAATTAGAAACACAGTTTGCTCTTAAATGCTACCACTCTGTAGCAGCTTCAGTGTATTTGTCTTAAATCATTTTCACTTCATTTTTTTCCACTACACAAAGCTTGGACCGGTCTGTTATTCTGAGGCCACACACACTGCTCCAGAGCCTGTTGTAGGGGTGGTCAGTGTCATTTAAGAAACCCTATATCCTCAGGTGTAAGTCTGATGCGAGTCTTATCTGGGTCATACTCCACACTTGTAGTGCCTAACAGAAAAGGAGCAGTGTTCACTTGCCAGCAGATGGTCTTCTCCTCCCTCATTGTCTCAGAGAGAAACCATCTATTATCATAACCTCTCTCTTTGTCTGCCGCCTACCTCCCTGTCTACAGAGGTAATTTCTCCTTGCATTCAAATAGTTTTTCTATACTATCCAGCTATTGACAGTATTGTGGGCCATTAGCTGAGCTTTTGTCTGAAGCTGCCCAGTCTATATACCGTATATAGGGGTTGCTTGTTGTTTATATTGAGATAAGTAGTTGGTTTGATAGTCCAACTTGCATTAATCAGATTTTATAATCATGATAATTGCCAAGTTCCCGGCAGGTACAGACACACATGCTTACTGTCATTCAGCCAGCATGTTTATTTGTTAGATGAAGCTGCCAGTCACTCAGATAAGTGTTTTGTTCCAGGAATGCTGTGCTATAAATTGCTCTTATGACAGGGAGAGCAGATGGCACTGTCTCACTTAACCAGACTAATATCAGAGATTTGCCTCTTCCTTTACTGCACCATTACTGCATTTCAAATTAAAGCAGAGAGGCTAAGATGCCTTTAGCTCAGTCACTCAATGTTTAAAATCAAAACGGTACATAGAGGACTGTTTGTTTTAACTTGTATCATGAAAGCAATTCCAAAAAAGGTATGGGAAATAGTTAGCAAACATCTGATCAAATTGAAAGAACATCTTCTGTACTGTCAGCTTAACCTTATCCTAACATTATTCACACACGAGAGTGAATGCTAAGCAGGCTAACTAATGAGACATTAAAATTCAGGTAGTGTTCCAGCTCACCAAGCTCTGCTCTCATCGCTCTCACAGGAATATGTAATTTGGCAATGTTTTCAAATGGCAACCTGCAGCCATCAATATAGTGGTTGCCCTTATCTGTACTTCCTGTCCTGCTCTTGAAATCTGCAGTTTGGATACTGATGTGTATGTCGTTTGTCGCTAAAGATCAACAGTTGTTTCTGTCTTATTTAGTTTTGCATCACTTTAATTTAATCTTTAATTCAAGGCCACATGCGCATATTGATTCTGACATTTGTGATCAAAGTCAACATTTGCTATCATGCTCGTCTCTGCCTCTCTCTCTCTCTCCGTAGGGCTGCACAGTTATGGCTAAAATGATATTTTGCTAAGTGTTGTGATCTCAATTATGAATCATTAATTATTAATTATTTTTGCATCTTGCATCAACGTCTTGGTCAATCTCAACTACAGCAAGCATTCTTGTTTATTGATCCCCATAGAGAAATTATCTTTTTACATCATCAGTTGTGGAAACTAAAATGACAGTATATTCATTATGCAGATCCTATTGTCTCTGTGTCTCTTTCTCCTCTCTCTCCTGGCCGTGTCTCCATCTTCTTGGTGCTCTGTCTCAGAACTGAGCATTGTGAGCACTATTATTTCAGGACATCTGTTGCCTAAAAGATGTGTCGCATCATAAATTGTGTTTTTGTTGATAACTAGTGCAGTGCCCGTTCGCCTCGCTGCTGCACAGAGCGCTGTTCGCTTGTTTAGCCAAAGTTTATTCATATCGAATGTGTCGCGTGTCCAAATTGCACCAAATCCAGCACTGCACTTCCTCGGGTTCCCAGCAACACACCCGCCAAGTGTGAAGTCGATCGGACGAACGGTTCTCGAGATATGCGAAGGACACACACACAGACTCACAGACAGAGATTCCTGGAATTAGTAGAGAGATAAATAAACAATAAATGACATCACTAAAATCCTTGCAAGCCCGGCACCATTTTGGGTGGCAGATCAGTA